>ONZQ02000002.1:3051793-3122636 GCA_900312665.1 Cephalotrichum gorgonifer
AGAAGGAAAGCGAGAGGGGTGGTGGTTACCATATTGCTGGTGGAGGCGCCAGAACTCGAGGTGGCGGTCGCCCTTCCAGGCGTGGTAGAGTTGGTAGGCATCGGTGACTTTCGCGATCCGGGGGCCGGGATACTTGGCTAGTGGGTGGAAGAAGAGGCGGTAGAGGACGACGGAGAAGATCTATAAATTCGACAATCCGATTAGCTCTCGTCCCGCAGGGTCATCACCGGTCTCTGTCTGTCTCATATTCCTTCTCTAGCAAGCCTGTCCCGTATTTACGAATGACAGGGAACGAGTCTTGGATATATGGAGACGGCCAGTACTTACGTAGAGCGTCCCCGCGCCGACGACGGCAGCGAGGTAAAACCAGAGGTGACTAGCATGGAATTGGAACTCCATATTGGACGGAATCCAACGACAAAAAAGAGAATAGCTTCCTGTCTCGGGTATTCTTTTCGCGGACTCTAATCAAGCCATAATGGAAAGATTCAAAAGAGTACACCCCCTTATAAATGGTTTACATGGATACGAAGTATAAATGTGATCATCTGGATCCCCCCGTCGTACCCGCTGACAAGCTGACGACGGGCCTTCGTTTTCCTCTTTCCACATAGTATGTAGTTCTCGTTCCGTTACTCGTCGTTCGCCGCCCATCGCACCTTCCTAAGCCGCATCCGCCATTCCGCACCTTCGGCCGCGCCTTCCGTTCCCCACCTTTATCACCGGCTTCTGGCGGCATTGTGGTGTTACCGATTGCAATGTACCGTCCGAACCATTTCTCTCTCTGTTCCCCCACCTTTTTTTCTGTGCTTATCCAATCTGTTTACATCCCTGACGACATCATGATCGTCCTGGTGCTAGGTTACCCTCGGCTACCGCCGGCGCGCATCTCCTCTCGTGACACGGACGCACCGGGACAAGGGATCCACTTCATGCCGGGTAGGCCCGGTCGAACGGTGAAACAAATGCGGTCACAGCTCCGCCTTTTTGGCCAAAACCTACTTGGAATTTACTACGTAGACTTTAAGGGGGTAGTTTCTGTTGGACGACAAGTATATAAAGATTTGTGCGTGCGGGGGAGTGCTGGGTTTGGCGTAGTCGTGTGTGGGGATTACGGGTTTGCGGGGGACGGTGTAGGTTCCGGCGGGGACCCCCCGGACTGGACTATTGCGGCTTAATTCCATTGCTTACCGACACCGACTATTGAGCCCTATAAGGTGCTCGTATTATTACTACGTAACTGGTTGGATCTTTTGTCAGTCTAGCGGGCTATTTGAAGCCTCGGTACTCCGTATCTAGTCTGTCTCCCATCCCATCCGTCAAGGTCGTCTTGTCGATATCTCACACCAATTGAAGCCAGCACTGACCGAGATAAGCAGCTGCAGAGACGCGCCACCTTCTATACGGCCATGTATCTGGCCAGATCTTACCAGGTAGGGAAATCCTTCACAAAAGAATCGAGAAAATCCAGAGACCGTACATCAAATCAAAAGAGATAGGTGGGGAATGAACATGTTAAGGTACCTGCTTAGAACACAAGTGCTATCTCCTCACCCGCATCTCATTACGTACCATCTCTCGTATTCGTGCCTGCCTCCTGTACATTACATTACGTTCCGTCTCTCATGGTATTTCCCTTCGTACACTCCATTACGTTCCCTCACTGTACCTTACAATCCCTCCTCCTTGACACTCCCCTTAGAACTCCCCCCCAAGATTACATTACCATCCCCATATCCCCCATATACCCTTTCCCTCTACTACCCCGTTAGTAAAGTCGTCCACGCCAACCTCATTAAGCCCTTCCTCCTCCTCCTCCTGCCCACCTCCCACCCCCCGATCGTAATACCTAGGCTCGTCGAAAACATGATACCGGTGCCCCCTCACCCCTTCCCCCTTAAACAGCGCCGGGAACCTCCATCCCTCGGGCACGTCCCCCTCGTCCACCCTCCTGTCCCTCTCCTCCTCTCCCGCCTCCTCGAGCGCCACACTCTCCTCCCGCGACCCGGGCACGACGAACTTGGCCACCTGCAGCTCCGTGTCGGTGATGGTGCTCCTGCTAACCCGCGCGTACGCCACGCGCTTCAGCCCCTTGTAGAGGATATACTCACACCACCTGTCGTCGTCGCTCGGGTCCACGTCGTGCATCCCCGACACATCCGACACGTACCGGTTGTAGTTCCCCCTCAGCGGCTTCGTCACGAGGTAGCTCAGCAGCACCGCCGGCTTGTCCGTCGACCCCATCAGCCCGGACATGTACTCGCTCTGCAGCAGCCTGTCCAGCTTGTCCTCCTCCTGACCCGAGTGGAAGACGAACACGTCCACGAGCCGCCCGTACACGTCGAGCGTTGCGTGGATCGCGGGCGCTAGCTCGCCCACGGGGCTGGGGAGGAGGTGGTGCGTCGAGTTGAGGATGGGGAACTTGCTCAGAAGGGCCGCGCCCCACGTGTGCTTGTTCGGCCCGGGGCCGTAGTCGACGTACATCCCCAGCTCCTCTGCGAGGAACTGCGTAGTGTCCCGGTTCCCCATGATGATCCTCTGTAGGTCCGTCTCCAGGAGCCCCACGACGTCGAGCTCCATCTCCTGGATAAGGTTTCGCATGCGGTTCTCGGACGACCACATGTCGTTGTCCAGCGAGAAGTGGACCGTCCAAATGCCCGCCGTGATGAGTCTGTCTTCCCCGTGGTGAGGCTGGTAGTCGTTCGACGGCACCCGCCGGACCGTGGCGAGCGCAAAGAGGATGTTAACCAGTAGCGCCGCGGCGCCGTGGTACCTCCTGTGCTGCGACGGGCGTCTCGGGGCCATCTGGGGGGCCGTCATGTTGGGGGACTGGGGCCGCGGGGGCGTGGACGAGAGGTCGAAGACGCCGCACCCGAGGAGGAGCATCATGCTCAGCATCACCCAGTCCGTACGCTCGCGGACGAGCGGCCCGCCGGGGACGAAGGCGTAGGCCACGACCCAGACGTGGAAGAGGACCATGACGTTGTATAGCAGGAAACCGAGGCCGAAGGACGTGGCGGGGGACTTGCGCGCCGCGTGACTGACGATCGGGACGCAGAGCGCCATAAGGTACGCCGCGATGGCAAGTGCGCCGCAGTAGCCTATCCAGTTGTGACGAAGGGTAAGCACGGCGGCGCCGGCGCAGCCGAGCGCATAGGCGAGCCAGCTGCCAGCTAGGTACGGGCGTTGGAGACCCAGCAGGAGACCGATCGTCATGAAGGCCGCCGTCAGCCAGCCGTGGGTAGCGGAGATGGGCCCGCGGATGGGGTAGCCCTCCCAGACCCAAAGGATCATCGTACTTGTGTCCGACAGCAGGGAGTGCAGCCCGAAGAGCAGCCCCGCGATACCACACGCCGTCAGGTACGCCGACGCGTCATTCCTGGGATTGGGCGCCTGACCGGAGACCAGAGGTGCCTTATTTGTAAACCGTAAGACCGCGAGTACGCCGAGCGCGAGGCCAGTGCCATTCCAACCGCCGTTGTCCGCGTGCATGATGGGCCAGACCGGATTATTCGTCCGCCACGCGAACTTGACCGTCGCTGAGAGTATCAGGCCCAAGGACCAGCCCAGGACCTTGGACTCGAGCCTCGCATCGCTCGCTGACTCGGCGTACAGGGTTGTGGCCCAGCTCAGGCACGCCATGGCGACGCCGAACCCGACGGCGAAGAGACGGAGGGTCGGGGCACTGATGAAGTAGGCGGCTAGACCGGCGAGAGAGGAGAGGTGGAGGAGGCGCTGGTTGGAGACGGCGAGGGACCGGATCGTCTTGTTGGCGAGGAGGACGGGGGAGATGGTCGTCAGTACAAGGGCCTCGTAGCCGGAGATGCCCATGTGCCAGAGAGGGAAGTCTAGATTACACCGTTAGGGAGTTTCTCAGGAGTAGCCTGCCGGCCGCATGGGGGGCGATTCTAGGCATACTTACACCAGACGGTAACCCCCAGGCTCGTAAGGGTAGACCAGAACACAAACTAGAGAGAATACGGTCAGCCACCCGGGTCCGGGATAGAGTAGGGGAGCGATATGGCAATATACCCCGTGATAGATCTCGGCGGCCGTATCCAGTGCCTCAGCCCAGGTGAAGCGTGGAGCGAGGAGATGGTCCAACGAGAAACCTTCCCTGTATATCAATCAGTATAGGATCCAGACCAGAGCCTCCTCTCCTTCAGGGGAGACCATACCCTTTCTTAGCCTTTGGGATGACAGCGGCCGGGGCCGGTACTGGGGGGGCGGCACTCCTGCGACGGGGAAATATTTAGATCATGTTCTCACTTCCTTCCAACGACTTATATTTCCACCCGCAAAAGTACAAAACGCTGAACGATATATACACTCCTCAAGCCGGAACCCTTTGCACGTACCCATTAGGCGATCCCCTGACGTCAAGTATCGCCACCTCAAGCGTCGAGAAGTCGATCGTCGTGACCGTGTCGAAGGCGACGTCGTAGAGGATGAGGGACCACTCGAAGAACGCGTAGGTGGTGTATGCTTGCAAGGGAAACAGTTAGTATACGAGATAGTTTCTGCGTAGAGGAGAGGATGGATGAGTCTCGAGAGGGCAAAAGCGGGGCCGGGGGGAGTATCTTACCTCCGGGGACTCTGTGGACCTTGTGCTGGATGTAGAAATATATCATCGGCACGAGGGTGCCAAAGAATGCGCCGGCGAGGTACTTTCGGTACTTGACGGCCTTCGGATTCGGCGGGCTGAGCGCAATGCACCCGAGGGTCCACGGGAGCGTAAGGACGAGGTATGAAATCATGAGGACGTCGTGGGAGTCGTGGTCGTCCGTGGAGGTGACGAAGGTCCACCCCGCGAGCATGAGAGTCCGGAGTAGACCCATGCCCGCCACAAATTCCGGGAGGGTGCGGCCGGGTCTGCGCGTGATGAGGTACCAGAGTCCGACCATCGCCGTTCGAGGACCTAGTCAGAATCATTAAGCGTCAGTTGTTGGGAGCCACGCATCCGAAGGGGCGTGCCAGGTTGATCGTGGTGGTCCCTTACCAGTCGACAGAGCTATGAAGAGTTGGAATAGGGCGCGCTCGGGGTACCGGTCGCCGATGGTCGCGGACACGGAGGGGAACCATTCGTCGGGGTATCCGAACCACTCATTCTTAACGATTTTGCGGTAGTGGAGCGCGCAGCCGACGACGAGCGCGCCTAGGAACGCGGCTGCGAAGGTTAGAGCACCATTAGTACATCATGCGCGACACAGGCAGAGGGTAGCCCGAAGGAGTCCCGGCTCTGAGACAGAAGCTCCCAACGCGACACTGAGCGGCATTGAAGCGTCCCCGAATGGGATAGCGTCGCATGCCATTGCCGTCTGGCACGGAGGATCTCGAAGCTAGGAGAGAGGGGCGGTCGGGGTCTCGCGATGGGCAACAACTTACCATAGCCGACGATGGTGTGGGACCATGACACCCAGGTTCCACTGAACGACACGAGAACTCCACCATCTTTGTCTTTGTATTTGGACGACGCCATTGCGGGGAAGGTGTCTCGCCGGCACGTGCCTGGGAAGAAGCGGCAGGTCGCAGGTGAGATCTCACAGCCAGCTCAGACAGAAATGGAACAGAGAAGGGGAAAACGAAAGACAAGAGTTGTAAAGCGGGGAGGAAAAAGGAAAGACGGGATTCAAATGGAGGAAAAGCATCTGGCGAAATATTGCCAGAAAGACGTGCGCGATGGATGATCAACAACAGGTGTGTTCGTGGAACGATGGTGGCACGATAGAACCCTTCCAAAGAGGGTCGAGGGTGTTTTTCGGGCCCTCGGACAATAACATAACCGTCCCAAGTTCCGCTTGTGGTTGTGTGAGTCGAAGCCAAGAACGATCATATTTGCTAGTTACTTTTCCGGGAGTTCCGGGACGGAGTGGAGGTGGGCTAATATGCCTATCATATTAGTCGAGCCAATAAGTTCCTGGCTCTGGCGAGGGGAAGAGGGCGACAAAATGCGGGGGAGAGAGTGTGTGACAGAGACGACAGGGATTGGGACCTAGTTTCGAGCAAACCGAGCATATGTCAGTAACGGGGAATGGACCTGTTGTGATGACGACTTTGTGCATTCGACCGAGACATTTTGTTGGTGTGTGATCTGACCTTGGGAGAGGCCGGATGGGCGGGCCCCACCTCGGTACACTGTGCTGCCATGTGTACCCCGCTGATCCCGCAACCCGCTGATCCGCGCCCCCACTCAGAACCTCGCCATAACAGTGCGAAATACAGTTCATTTGCAGGATAATACGGTACGTGCCTACTACCAGCAAGGACACCAATGACACCAGCCACCCAGCGAAAGAGGAAGGACGCTAGCTTATCGATAAGGCCCCACATCGCAGAAAGCGGACCTCTACCCAAGAAAAAAGTTCCCAATTAGAAAATCTTGGGACCAGCCCAGAGTCCAACGCATCCAGCAAGCAACCGCACGCCAAAAAGAACAGTCCCAACCGAGTCGAACCGCCTACCCTCCCCTCCTATACCTCTCCTCCACAGCTCCAGGTACAATGTCAGGCGTCGCCGAGAAGGCGCGCTTCTACCTGGAACGCTCCGTTCCACAGCTCCGAGAATGGGAAGAGAAGGAAATCTTCACAAAGGTACGGAGAGTCGTCCTCGTCCCTCCCTCGCCCCTCTCCTTCCTCTTTCTGCCTAATCTACGACGGGCGTGACCGACCCCTTGCTGACGACGCCCCTGGAGACAGGATGAACTCCGCAACATAGTCCAGAAGCGAAACGACTTCGAGCACCGCGTCCTGTCCCAAGGCAACTCCCCCGCCGACTTCTCCGACTACGCGAAGTGGGAGCAGTCCCTCGACGCCCTCCGCCTCAAGCGCTGCGCGCGGCTGCACCTCCGCAACCTCAGCTCCGCACACGCGAGCCAGGGCCGCGTGCTCCAGATCTACGATCGCGGCGTGGAGCGGTACCCCTTCGCCCGCGACCTCTGGCTGGAGTACCTGGGCTACATGAACCGTGTCAAGGCCTCGAAGCGGTGGCGGCGCGTCATGACCCGCGCGCTGCGTTTCATGCCCCGCGACGGCGGGCTGTGGGTCATGGCCGCGAGGCGGTCCTCCACCAACGGGGACATGGCGGGCGCCAGGAGCCTGTTCATGCGGGGGTGCCGGTTCTGCGTCGACGAGGGGACCGTGTGGGTCGAGTACGTCCGGTGCGAGATGGAGTGGCTCCAGAAGATGGACGCGAAGAAGGGTGGCGGCGCCAAGGCGGGCAGCCAGGAGGCCGCGAGGGACGACGAGGACGACGAGGACGAGATCCGCCTCGGGGGGAGCGACAGCGAAGACGAGGACGAGGACGGCGTCATCGCGCGGGACCCGGACGCCGTCGGTAGGGGGTCGTCCATCAAGCCGAAGAAGGTGTTCTCCGCCGAGACGAAGACCCAGCTGAAGCACAACCCCGCGCTCGACGGCGCCATACCGATGGCCATCTTCGACATCAGCCGGAAGCAGCCCTTCTTCTCCGCCGCCGTCGCGGAGCGTTTCTTCGACGTCGTGGCCGAGTTCGCCAGCTCCGTCCGCGCCGCACCCAAGATCCTCCAGCACATCCTCGACGCCATGCAGGAGGCGTACCCCGGGTCGGCGGAGGCCGGCTTCTGCTTCGTCCGGCAGCCGGTGGCCGGCGCGTCGCCGTTCACGCCCGAGTTCCCCCGCGGCCTGCGGGAGGTGTACGCAAGGCTTCAGCCGACGGTGGAGGCGAGCGTGGAGAAGGACGCCCTGCGGGAGAATCTGGTGGTTTGGGTGGAGGGGATACTGAAGCTGGAGGGACTGGACGAGGCGATTGTGACGGTGTTGGAGCATATGAAGGGTCTTGCGAGCGCAGGCTGATAGGCGTTTTGCTTTATAATCAATTCACGTCAATAATTCATGCGAGGAACGAAACGAACGGTCTGGTCATAAAATTGCATCCATTTGCGCGCTCATCCCTTGCGTACTACCAGAGCTGTATTTACAAGGGTAGTTCACCGCTTCCTCCCTACTGGTCTGTCATGGTGTTTGGAGGGATGTTTGGAAAGTCTGTTGGTGAGGTGAAGGAGTTTGAGGATAGGGGGCTAAAGTTCGTTTGTCTTGTCTTGACTTGCATGTGGGAGGGTTCGGAGTGGCGTTCGAGGTAAGGCCAGGGAGGTCGACTGAGGCAAGGAGGCACAGGTGGTATGTACATGTACTCCTTCCTGCTTGAGTCGCGATCCGCCGAGTCTTGTTCCCAAAGCTCGAACATTATTTGCATGAGTATCCTGACATCCGGAAAAAGATAAACTCTTGTCCATGTCGACATCTTTAGGCGTATATAATAACTCCTTCTCCAACCATGTCTTCCTCGCCTCAAGTTCAACTTCCACACAAGATATTCACCCAGACCCACTTAGACAGAGTAAGAACAAAAAGGAGCAATCGACAGACCCTTTCTTCTATCGGAATGTCAAATACTCCCTCTCCCAAGTCCACTCGATCTCGACCCTCCAACATACGTAACATCCATCCTTTGCCGACAAACCTACTGCCGCACGTTCGACAGCCAAGCCAGACGCAACAGAGAAGAAGACCAGACCTCTCCTCCATCAGATCGCAAAACCTCCTATTTCCATGTCAACTGATTTTGACCTCCCTATGCTCGATCCTCCTTATCTCCAAGCCTACAACCGCACTTTCGAGACCACGGCGACTCTAGGCTACCTATCCAACATGCGCCGAGGTCCTTCCGAGTCTCGTAACCTCCCCCCTCGAAGTTTTCGCGCGCAGTACCTCGTGGGCTACGGCCACTACAGCAAACGCTGCAGGAATGTTCGTCTACACCAGCTCACGAAGGGGCGGGCGGGGTGGCGATTCCACCCTCCCCAGCTGGGACAGCCCTAGATCAGATCCGACGTTCCTCCAAGCGACGCGCGAGGCAAGATATGCTAAGACCGCGAGGGCTGTCCGGGATTCTTTCGAACAACAAGAGCAGCGGAAACACGAGCGCCGACTGCTCGAGCGCTGGATAGAAGCTACTGGTTCGCGGGGCCATCCTTGCCAGTGCCAGTGCCAGTGCCAGTGCCAGTGCCAGTGCCAGTGCCAGGACCAGGACCAGGATCAACCCCAGCTAGATGATGTTCCCGATCCCGATTCCAATCCCATGGAGCTTGAACCACCCCTCCCTATCGGCGCACAGGTGCAGCGTGTTCTGTCATGCATTGCTTGGCTTGGCCTACCTTTTCTAATCCCGAGCTGGGTATATTATCGAATATCCCCTCATCGCACTGTTTGGCCTCTTTGGTTGGGAACAAGTCTTGGAACTATTTATTGAGCGACCTTGGTGGGGGGGTTCTCTTTAGGTACCGAGATTATCTGCATAAAGGGTTTGAAAATGATGGTCCAACTGGCATTTATCGTGTTGACCCAACTAGGCGACGTCACTTGGAAGGGTTCCGACACCTGGTCCTTTATGGAACAGCTATTTTCGAGATTCCAATGGATTCTTGCGTGTTAGGGAAGAGAGCCGACGAGGACCGGAAATTAAGTCGTACATGTATACCGCAATAAAATTATTTTGACATCTTCTTTAGCAACACGCTTTCTCTCATCATCACCAGCCACCACCCCCCTGTCCTCAAGCTACAAACCCAAAACCATCTAGACAGAGAAAAATTATGCTCACCTCCCTATTCAATACCTCCTTCTGGAGTCCGCAGAATTCCATCACAAACACTTCATCGACTCCCCCACACTGGTCCCACAGCCATCTCCAAGTCATCGCCCTCGTATGTCAAGACATGGCCCATCCCTCGACTCAGATCCCGCAACGACCATCTTTAGAACTTCCGAATCCACGACGAATAGTGGTAACAACACGCTCGCCCGGCTCGGATGACAAGTCAGGGGCCTGTTGCTGACAAAGTTGACTGGAAACTGGGGCGTCTGGTGGAAGACCTTGCGCTCCCCAGCGGACCTCGTGCCCCAGCTATCTGAGTTTCAGTTAGGTAAACGTTACAAATAGTGATCGTACGGGCGTTGGGAATTCTACTCACAGACATTGGGTTGGCGGCCACGATCTTGTGCCCCGACCATTCTCTGAATCTTTGGGTTTACCCGCTGGAGTTGGTATCAAACGCCAAGGCCTTGAAGACTCCCTAGATTGTTCAGGGTTCCCACCGGAGCCGGTATCGGACTCAACGATTGCTCGGCCGATAGGTTCCAGCAACCTATCCCCTGCGATGGTGAGGGCGAACGCCGTGGAGTGCCTGACGGCGACGTAGTCACGCCAAAACACGCCGCGTGATACCGGCTGCTCCTTCCACCGCTCATCTGCTTCGGAGGGATCGATTGCCGTAGTGGCCATCACGACGCCCAGAGTAATGGCGAGAGAGTAGAAAGAGAGGGGGGAAGTAGAGGGAGAAGGGAGGGAAGAGGGGGAGGGGAGGAGAGGAGGCACACGAACGAACACTTGGAAAGTCATACTGTTCTTTTTTAATAAAAAAGAAGTAACGATATCGCTTTGATGTTTTTAGGGGCGAATGTGAAAGGATGGAATGAAGGTGAGAGATTCAGGCGAGCGCAGTGTTAGTTAGAATATACAAACATTGTTGATTGGCGAACATGATGACGCTGTGATGATGACGGGAGTTTCGCTATTAATTGGGATGAATTGGAAGCGATGCGATGAAGGAGAGAGATTTCGTGGGAGCGCTGTGGTGTTAGAACAGATAAACATCATTCTCTGGCGATGGCCCTGCTCTCCTTCTTTCCTCTTGAAGGGACAGTCATGCATCTCCTTCCTACTCCCTCCTACTTCCTCCTGCCCCTCCCGACCCGCCGATCGGCAGATATGTTGGACCGGGACCGGGACCGGGAAGGGACGAAGGCCCGGGTGGGTTGCTTGGAAAGATGTACCTTCCCTGAGGTGTTTGGTAAAAGTGGAAAGTGCCATGTTTCTCCCGCAGCCTGCCCCCTTCTATCTGGAGAAGAACAAGATAACTTGGAGCAAAAGAAAAAGGGAAATTTCCCATCAGAGCAATGTTTAGCGAGACCTTCAAAGAACCGGATGGGCGCCATCTGGGCACTTGCTTCCCCCAATCCCCTTCCTTAACGCCGAGCCTGCGTAGTCCCAGCGGCGCCTCGCATCGTCACTGCCCCTCGTCCAATATTGATCCTGCATTCCGCCTCGTGGGCTAAAGGTGCTGAGCTACAGTTGCCCGTCCAAATCCCTGGCCCGAGTCTGGTGCAATGTTACCCCAGAGACCCAATCTGGCTGAGCTCCTGTTTTGTGCGGCATAAACATGCCTTCTCCAGCCATACCTCCCTCACCTCAAGTTCGACTCTCACATTGAATGCTTACCCAAAAGAGCCCGGATAGAGAAAGAAAAAAGGAGCAATTCATAGACCCCTTCTCTTCAGAATTCCAAATCCTCCCACTCCCAAGCTCGTTCGATTTTGACCCTTGACCTTCTCTACCGAGTTCACTCGATTTCGGCCGCCCAACTCACTTCACATTCGTGTAGGACTGAGAGAAGAAATACTAGAAGAAAATTTCAAGAGGGACGCTGGATTGATATGGGAGTGTTGTATATTGGCTTTACTCGTCTGTAACGCCTAGTTTCTCTCTTCGCCCTCTGGGCGCTAGGCGTTGGATTGCCTAGTGGCTGCGTATAGACTCTCTCTTCCTTACGTCTTCATTTTTATCAAGATAACCTGCAGCCAGCGATGATCCCACGTGGGTAGGCTCTCAGTAGTAAATAATGCATAGTCTCAGGCACTTGTGGCTTATTGTGTCACTGGTGGCGTTTTGGCGTTGCACATATGTGCTCTCCTCCTTGTACGACTTCAGCCAGGCTCGCATCAAATCAAACCACAACACACCAACCTAGCAAGAAGACCTTCTATCGAATTTTGCCAGTATAGACCCAAACATCGCGGATATGGCTACCGAGAATGATCATATACTGACAATTGCCGGCAAGCTATCTGAGTACCGACCCCTACGGACGCAGCGGTATGCTGCCGTAAATGTGCTCCTCATTACCTGGGCGGACCACGACTTCAAGCCCGGCTTTGACAAAGAAACGGACGACCTGAAGGACATGTTTTGCGAGACCTTCAGATACGATGTCTGGCCATACAATATTCCATCCAAAGATGCCGAAAGAGCACTAAACGCCGGTGTCGCTCAGTTCGTCAAGAGGTTTGGCGACGAGGACAACCTCATCATCGTTTTCTACAGTGGGCATGGAGGGCAAGGGCAGGCGTCATAGAAGCTGCCCGACAGAGCATCGTGAATTCACTACATCGACCCGCTGGTTGCAAGGACGGCTCCTCTCCCCTGGATGGCAATATGTCACTCTCTGTTTTCAATACGGCTGATGTAGATGAGCTACTCCCGCTTCACATCGCGTCCTGGCTTGGGGAGGACGCACTAGTGATTCGGCTGCTCGAAACCACAGATCCAGGTGTCAAATCGGTTCTGGGATTCAACGCCGTGCACTTTGCTTGTCTAGGAGGCCATCTCTCAGTCCTTAGGATCCTGCTAGAGCACAATGTCCCACTGGTGGCGGCAGATTTCCGATCCATAACCGCCCTGCATCTAGCCATATTCTTCCCACCCGCAGACCTCGCACTTGCCGTGAGCCTCCTCCTCAACAAGGGATGCTCTTTGGAGGCCGTCACTTAGGGTGGGATTAAGTGGGACGCCCATGACCTACGGCTTCACAGCACGCCAATCCAGTGGGCCATCACGGGGCGCTACAGGGATCTTGTACGGCTTCTGGTCTCCCACCAAAATAACTCACCACGGCTTGAGTGGCTTTTTGGTGCTATTGGACATTTCTACTGGGAAATACTTGAAGATCCACTCCCCTACTTCAGAGACGGCAGCCTGGAAACCTACGACCCTTTGACTAGACTGCAGACCATACATGTGCCTTTCTGTCATTGGATCGCCCACGGCAAAGATCAACTGCATGCGGTTCAAAAGACCGTCCAGTTATGCAACGACAATGGGCTCTTGGGTTTTGAGCCAGACGGATCATCGCACCTCGAGGGCATCCTGAGCAACGCAAACTCGGCGGGAGACTTTGAGTTGATTGATGCCATCCTGTCGGTCGCTTTAGCGGGATACGTGAAGCACAGAGCCCCCGGTCGTTTTGCTAGTGGGCCTGCGTTGGCTATTGCGCTGCAACAGGCCGGCAACAAGCAAGCTTGGCATGGCACAATAGCTAAGATGGCCGACTTTTACAGTCTCGAAGAACTCGAGGATGGCCGGGTTTGCCGTGACGGTAGCTTTCTGAGCGCGGCTGTTTTCTCCGATAGTGTGGTTGGGGCGCGCGTCTTACTAGAGAGAGGAGTAGACGTCAACCGGCCATATGTCGCAGTGGGGAGGGTCATGGGGGTTGTGATTCATCAATGCCTCAGTTACCAAAGCTCACCCGAAATGCTATCACTCTTGGTAGAGTTCGGCGCAGACCTTTTAGCCAAGGACCCTATTCTTCCCATAACGCCACTGCAATGGCTCCTCAGTGGCCGTCTTCAGACGGACGATATGCTCGGAATCCTCCTGAAAGGCGATCAGCCTGACCAAGTATACATCGAAGCTCTGCACAGAACATTTAGATCTCAGTTGATTGAGCTCCAGGCGATCGAACCGTCCTCACCTAGGTCTAATAGCCAGGCGGGCAAGGAGCGTCAGTACCGTGTTGACCTCAAGGAACAGTTCCGGCGCGTGCTCACGCACCCTCGACTCGTGCGCTACATAGACAGCACGGAGGATGAGCACGGAGCCACGTTGATTCAGCAGGCAGCGTATGTTCTCCACAGTTCCAGCGTCAGACTCTTGCTGGACGCGGGTGCCGACGCGGGGCGAGCGTTCCATCATGGTAGCTACTCGGCGCTCCCGCTACAAATCGCATATACACAGGCTAGAGGCCTCTACGCCGCCAAGCAGCAACTTTTGGAGAGTTTCTCTGAGTCGAGCCGCCGCCGCGCAGGCCAGGCGATGGAGGTGGCCAAAGAGCTTCTAAAGTGGCACGTCGCTCGCGGTGATGGTGTCTTTCACGGCATTACAGAGCTGCACCTTGCCTGCCGAATGGCGGATGGGGAGAGCATGGTGGAATTGCTTTCGCTGGGAATGGATCCAAGAGCCAAGGGTCGTTGGCCCGGGGTAGAGCAAGAGGTTACACCAAGGGAGCTTCTACGTCTCGAGTTGGAGGCGGACATGGAGGTTGTTCTCAACTTCCCGGTCCCCAGCGAGCAGGATGATGCTGAGCGGCCCATTCCTCAGGCTATGGATTTGCTTTTTGCGGAATTTTCGGGAGAGGAATATGACTCGTCATCTGTTAATACAGAAGATCTAGAGTTATAAGGTCCCATGGCGATCCTCAGGAGTACAAGGTAATCAAGCTAAATTTACCTTTATACTGTGAGAAAGCGCCCGGGTTACTAGTGAATGACGAGGTAAGTATAGATATTATTGGAAGACAGCACTACTAGGGCTTCATGGGATATGGAAATGGTGAGGTGCATATAGAACCTATTTAAGGAGGCAGTACTTCTAGGCGAGAAGTCGGACGAAATTCTCAACAATATAAGATTACTAGTAGAGATGTAACCACCTAGATTTTACTTCCGTCAGGTGCTTTTGTTGGAGTAATTCCTGTGCAGCTGAGGCTAACCCGGTCCCTCGCTTTTTTGTGTTTCTTCTCTATATCTCTATACGGGGGTCAACCCGGTCCCTGACATCGGGCTCAGACAGCTACACCCGGAGCCCTGTGCCCCGCGTCAAACCTCTCCTTCCCGGCCTTTCCGGCCTCATGCTCACTCTTAGCGTGGGAGCTCTCGCCGGCCTTTATCTCCCTCTGTCCGCTAGCGGAAGTCGGGTCATTGACCAGCGGGTACGTCGTAATGCCATTGAACGAGCCGCCGCAGTCGATCGCGTTGCCAGACCACTCCACGTTGGCAACATTGGTGCTGTTCGGATCGAACGTGAACACGGAGTCACTCAGGTAGGGGGATCCCCCACCAACTACATCCGCCGCGAAGTAGTACGTCGTGTACGGGATAGTCGTGCCGTCGCAGTCCTCATTCAGGTCAACGACACGGTTGTCACCTACGGATAAATGCTGTTAGATATAGAAGGAATGCCGGAATAAAGCAAAAAATGTACAGCAGGGCGAGAGAGAAACTAATTAGGAATAGCGCAAGACTTACCGTCGCCCTCCCGCCACATATCTCCCGAGACATCCCGGCCGTTCCAGATGCGGTACTCGGGGTTATCCTCGCTAGTGATCATAGGGTACAGGTAGCCAAGCATCCTGCTATACGAGTTGTAATAGCGGATGGTGTATGGAGTAGGCCCAGACATGTCGTTCGTCTTTTAGCTCATTTGTATAAGATATTGTGATCTTTCTCAAGACAACTTAATGTGGTGAATAAGGCTTCAAGTTTGAGAGCTGTAACCACCCAGAAGACACTGTTTATATAATTTTCCGAGCAAACGGCTTCCCATAGTTCCAATCTCTCGTTATGTTCAGATGCTATTCGCATCTGTGTTACCCTATGTAAGTTCAGCCACTATTGGCCATCTCTCCACGAGCAGCCATGAAACCTATTCCCACATCTCCAGCCACTTCATCCCTTGATTCCATTGCCTTCTCCCACAGCCAGCCAGTCAGCCCAATTGCAGCCACAACCGTCTTTAAAGGTCAAGAAACGTCTTCTCTCCTTCCACGTACATCATATATTACTCACCAAGGCCTGTGGCGCCAGTGTATGCTTTGAAAATTTCTCGAAGCCTCATCGACGCCTCAGCAACATCCTGATGCTGATGGAATAAGTGTAGGTTTATCTATTCTTCCCCATTATGTCGAGTATCGAGTGTCTTCTGACAATCTCATTCTTGGCTTCCATTTGAATCAGGAGAAAAGGCCCCGGAGGGTTTCGTTTACATGAAATTGAGCAGAAAAGAGGGAACGGCCAGGTTACACGATATAAATCCTCTCTCCCTTCGTACGACCTCCCTTGTTGCGCCTCTACGTAATCGTTCGTCTATGGCGGTTGCGTCGAAGCTTCATGGTTCTCCGTTGAATAGTAGTTCAGTATGGTGCTTACTAAATCTACTTAACCACTGCAACTTCTCATATTACTCTCTCCTCCCGGTCGATTAAATATACCGTCAGAAATGGCAGCCTCAAATCACACCCAGTCCGAACAGGATGCGGACAGCCTGTAGTTACCAGGGATCCCAGATTCCGGTGACCTAGTAGGGCTGATTATGGTGGGGGCTGAAACCCACCACCTCTGTTTCCGTTTCAAACCAAGTCCGCATACAAACTCACACGGGCGTGAGGAGAGTGCCTTCAAACAAGAGCATCTACTTTCCAGACCGATCCCTGCTTAATATAAATATTATTATCTATTATTTTCTGCTATTCTTAATCTAGAGATCCTTATCAGATGCCGCTACCTTGGTCTTGAGCTGAGTTGACCAGCCATTCTTGAAAACAAAATAATACCTGGGCGGGGGGGGCTTGAATTAACACTGAGCAATGACCGGGCCCCACAGATCGTCACATGTAAACATCTTCCACTCCTCATTCCACACAAGGGTACAGTCCTAGAAGCACTGCTGTAATGTGTACGTGCAGATTCAGCAACTCTCCCAGCACATCAAGTACCTTCAAACGCTCCTGTAGAACGGGGAACGTCAGCATCCCCGCCAGAAGGTACACCTGCAGGCCAGGCCAATGCAGTCTTGCGAGCATGATAAACAGATCGAGCTAGCCAGTGGTTGCTCTGTGTAGCCTGTCCAAGCTCGTGGACGGCGCATTGTTCTACTCGTTGACCTTCATTGTCTGCTCTCCAACAGAAAAGCGATCTGGTTCGACACAGGTGGCGACGACGATCGCAGCCTGGACAGAATTAAAGAACACATGGTCATTTCTGTGGAAGGTGATTGATGGCGTGTAACCTGTACGTTGGTATTGCTGAGATCCGCTGGCCCATTAGATGCAGTGAAACTTAGAAATCATATAGGTACGGCGTGCCCAAGTAATAATCAAGAGTGATTGAAGAATCTCTCAACTGAAGCCATCGTGAGATAAGCAAGGCGGATCTCAGGGCCAACCATCCCAACACTGATTAGCATAGCTCGTGTCACCTTTAAGCGGAAGGATCCGCGTCGTCAAGGAGATGCTCTACACATGATGTGGCCTTGCTCTACTCTTCAACAACAAGTATTCGGTCTAGATCATCCACATAAGTATCCACCAGGCTAGAAGGAGATGTACACCTGGCTATCCGAAGATATGCAGAGCCTTTGCCCTATCTTCTCCCCTTTTCCCCTTTCTGTATCTCATGATCAGTATCATCAAAGTCCCCACCAGTTGAGCAAACCCGTGATGACACTAGCACCTGATATTAATTCTATCTAAGAACTGAAAGCAGGAGATAGCATAGTTAGCTGCTCATAGCTATTATCAAGCACTAGATAATGAATAACAACATATCCATTAGAGGAACCTTTGCATTGTTTGCAAGCAGCCTATGCAGAGCATGTATAGAATAGTAACCAAGGACATGATGTATATCACTATTGTCCAGCCAAAAAGTTACTGTATCTGAGTTACTATGACCTTTGAGCTTGCGGATGTCTAGTCAGATGATGGTATCCTCCAACGTTGGATGGGAATGATGATAGGAAGATCCGCAAGGGAGAAGTATATAGTAGCTTGGTTAATATAGTACAGAAAAGTGATGGCCACGCGATAGCTGTATCATACCGGGGTTAGATCATAGTATCGTCTAACTATAGATATGAGCACAAGCATGAGGTGTCCAAGCCTGGTAATTTTGGTGATAAGGCTGATGATAATGCTGATGATAGTGTTGATGATGCTTGATGATAATGCGGTTTAACATCTTCTCTATTCCGTATACTTAAGCAGCATGTCCCCATAGGCGAAATCTGGAAAATACTTCTTTTAATGAAGTGTAAAATTAGACATATATCCTTCGGGATTCTGCAGCTTCATACTCAGGTATGTATTGTCAATATCCTATCGAGACCATTGCCTCGATAAACACCGAGCACTGATCCCCAGAACCTTGAGACATCAGAACATTCAGAAAAGATGCCGTCTCGCCACTACGAATCTCGGGTGGGTATAGTGGCAAGGTACAGAATAACTGGGGTGCAGTGGATGAACAGGGGCTGGCAGATGCCAAAGCTCAATTGTTCAATGCGTTGTTGGAAGACCAAACCGTTGCGTCTGTTAGTGTCCCGCCGCAGAACAAGGACATCAGGGACCATGACACGAAATGTGTCTATGACGGGGTTGGCTCCATGAACGTCCTATCCCAGCATGAGCATACTGATAAGGACGCATTTGGCCGGTTTAAGAATTGGCAGGGGCAGCGTGTATACGATTATACTTTGAACTTCACCACGGAGGAAAAGTTGTAGGAAGTTGTAGGAATGGACATAGGTATTTTTTTTTTGGAAAAGTGTATATAAAGGGAAGACCCCATGTGTATCATTATCCTTGGCACTAATTCCGCATTTATTAGTTCTGGGAAATCCACTATCTGCTGCTATAGATCCTAAAAAACTGGACACCTCTCCATACTCACTTGTCTCGGGCCGGTCTCACATGAGTCCCCTTATATTCTCTGATCTCGGTTTACAGTAGCCACTCGTTGAACCAGGTAACGGCCTGAGCAAACGCGTTCTCCTTCGCAAACCTCTCAACCTTGATCTCCGGGCTCCCCCGGACGGCGTAGCCATGCGCGACGCCAGAGTAAAGATTCACCTGGTACGGGTGTCCGGTACCCTGTAGGATCTCTTCCGACTTGTGGCGAAGAGGCGCAGGGAAGACTTCGTCCGTCTCGGCGGCCGCGATAGAGAGTGGCCCCGAGATCTCGCCAAGCTCCTCCTCCGAAACGAAAGTGGGATGCGCAATGAAACCCACTTGTATTCCGCTCTTGTAGTGTCGGACGGCATACTAGAAAGTAGAGCTCTAGTCGTTAGAAGCCAAGGATACCTAGCCCAGCACATAGTATGTAGACGAACCTTGGCACCGAAGCAGTACCCGACAGCCCCGAGCTTCGTAATACCATACTCCCTCCTCATCGCCTCGACCGCCGCCACGACAATCGGGTCAATGGCTTCCGTTGTATGGGGGTTATTCCCATCCGACCCTTCGTGCATCCACGCCGCGAAATCAAAGCCAGCCGGCTTGTTGAGCGCTAGCGGGTCGCCGTTATACAGGTCAATGACCAGGCAGAGGTATCCGCTAGCGGCAAACTGGTCCGCCATAAGCTTGCTGTTCTGCCAGATGCCCATTGCGTCTGGGCAGAAGAGGATTCCGGCGCCCTCGTGGGCACTACCGGGGTGAGGGGTGGCGAGGTAGGCGTCCCATTTACGTGCGACTTTGACTAGCTTGCCTAGAGGTTCCCCGCTTTCGGATTTGGGGGTGGCGTGTTAGCACCTGGTTTCTGGACTATCGTGGGGCCGACTTGTTTAGGGATGAGGCTTCGGGATTATGACGAGGAGGAGTGTAGTAGGTGGGGACATGCTCACCCATGCTTGACGCCGACAGTGCAGCACTGGCTAGGGGGATTCGAAGCCATGATGGTATAGGCAAGTCAGACCTTCGATATCTCTCGAGTTTTCTTGCCACGCTTGTCTTACACTAGTCGCGATGGTAGCATTATCTACGGGAGAATGTGGGTTTGTGTGTATGTAGACGAGGGGAAAACAGCCGCCTGCATGAGGCGAATCTTGTGTAACTCCTGCGAACACGTGCGGACCACGCACATCCTATCAGATATCAGAACCGATTCGCAAAGGAACCAAGGCAGCGAGAGGAGGCCAAAGTGCTTCTTACTTGAAGGACATAACTCATGGCTTTCCGGTAATCTGGATGCTGGGCATATACTATGTGCATGTATGCGACATGCCCTGCGCTAAAGGGTCGGTTCAAGGGGGGAGTTAGATGAGGTCTGCCATCTAACGGTCGTTCCAGAGATGCGGTGTCAAAAGAGCACCTGGTTTAACTTTCACTTTGCGCAAATCGAAAATTGCGATAGTACCACCCTTGCCAGTCGGTTGAGATACAAATGAATGAAAACCAACTGCTCGATATCAGAACCCACTGGCCGTCGGATCCGGATAGGAAACAGTGCTGGTCGGTTCGACAATACTAACCGTCAGACTGGGACCCGTTGGGCAATCCACTTTCAGGCATTATAGCCTACCTCCAGCCAAGAAAGAGAAACACGAAAGGCCCGTCTCCTCATGCCCATTCGGGTATTCAAGTTATAGCCATTTCTCATCCAAGCCTGCACACTGGCGACATAACCATAGCTGGCTGGGGGGGGGTCAGTGCTGTTCCCATTTCAGAGTCTCTGTCGAAATATTTGTAGACAAAATCGGCGCAGCGGTCCGCAAAGTCCTGGTCAATTCCGTCGCAGTTGCTACAAAACCCTACATCCCCATCGCAACTCAAGTGGAAAAGTTCGACCTCGTCACCAGCGAAGTCATCTGACGATCCAGCAGTGATGTATAGCGAAAATATTAGCGACGGTGCCGCAAATCGCCATCCCCCTTCTGTTTCTGGCGTGCCGGTATATATCCAATGCTGCAGGAGGGCTACAACGGGGATAACGGAGAGGTACACGACTTCTCGGACAAAGAGCTTCATAGCATCTGGGTTTTTCATAGAGCGTGAGTGATTGCCTAGAAACCGGGTGAAGAACCGGAACAACGGCCGGAGTTTCGGGGATAGGATCGTCCAGATAAGTGAGAGCACGTTTGCCCCCACGAGGATAGAAAAACCTAGGACAGTGGTCATTTTATTCGTGCTCCTGTCGCCCAGAACGGCCATGAGACGGTCGAAAGAAGATTCCCTGCCTTCGCAGTAAGTATCGTGCAGCTGTACATGTACTAACATGAAAGCCATCTGGACCATCTGGGTGCGTTTAATTCGTAAACCTCTCTTCCTCGCCGCGTCCTGATAAGCCCGGTAGGCCAGCTCGCGCCGGTCGGCCTGCGAGCCACTGTTGTAAAAACTGGCGAGGTGCGGTGATGGTACGGCTTCTGGGTTATGGAGGAAGGGCCATGTTGCTATGGCCGCCATGATGATGACCCAGAACCAAGTGTGCATCCGGCATTGGTCGCGCTTGAGACGGGGCGGTTGCGGGACACCGGAAGCGGGCGGGGCGTCCCTGTGCTCGCAGACCAAGTATTGCTGGGGTGATGAAGACCGGTTAGGGAGGCGGGTGCCGTTCACTGGATCATCCACGACGTAGTCTATCGTTTCATCAATAACGTGGCGCTTGGATGCCATCTCGAAGAACCCGGGAGGAGCCGGTAAAGACAGGTTCGCTGCCAGTTGGCATTCCGGGCTCACTTCTCGCAATTTCTATACAGAGGGAGGCTTAGTTGTCATTCTGATTGTTATCCAGTCTCGGCAGGTATAGACAGTTGCGATACCTCATCCCTGCATAGGAGTGTGAAGTCTTTGTGTGCGGTCCACTTCGCGACCCGCAAGGAGTCGAAGGCCACCCAGAAAGCAACCCCGGCCAGGAAAAGTGATATGCAGGTGATAAATGTTGTCCATAACTGGCAGCTCTTCAGTTTTCGGAGGTTCCTAGGTCGACAGTTGGCTAGAGAGCAGGCGTCTCGGAGCTTCTGGCCGATTGCGAGGAGTACGATTCGTGGAATGGGTTGATAAACGTCGCAAACTCGACTAGAGGTGTCGTTAAGCCGCTGCAGAACCTGTGATTGAGAGTATACTTGTTAGAATAAGACGGAAAAGCGTGCTAAATGACTGATTTGCGAGATTGAAAGCGATTCGAGTGGACTCCATAGTTCCGTTCCTGCTCTGTCGATTTGGATTGCTGGCCTGCGATAGCTCTTACTAGAATCGGTGCGGGGTAGGGTTCAAACAGAGGCCGGGGAGGGATCTCAACCCTCATGTAACAGGGGCAATATGCAAAAATCTCACTCTGATCAACTCCTCCCGTGGCGTTCTGCCCATTGCGGCCGTGTGAAGGGCTCACCATGTTGCCGCGGTGGACACCCATTGGCCCTGGAAATGCGCCACCGTGCAGGACTTCGGCGATGACATGCACAAACGGTGACTGCTGGGTATCAAATTATTGGTGACCTAGTGAGTCTATGGCCTCGCATTACTAGAGAGCTTTGGGGACCTAGCTCTCAGTGAGATGCCTACTTGCAGAGAAGAAGTCATGGCGCCCTTCTGAGAAGCGCGAGAACTCAAAGTACATGGCGGATCCCTGGTCTAGTGGTTCATGGACATTTTGGCTCCTCTTAGAAGAGGCCCCTGGGGTATATCACAGGTTGCAGCTGGTTCTCCAGAGTCATGGGCTGTTTCATAGGTCCCTGGCCCGTGTCGCCTTGTGCACATACCCCCCCCCCTCTTTTCCACTATTGTCAATATTTGCTCTTACATAGGTATTTCCTCCTCGGTGACTGCCCCTGAGAACAGTCTCTTAGCTGTGTCTGTATTGTGTCTCACCTCTATCCATTGCCCTCTTCCCCATATTATTTATCTTCATCCTCTGCAGAATCGTCGCCGCTTCCGCGTACGTTCTCTACGATCTTCTCTCTACCTCTCCTTCTTTTCCAACCCCCCGGGCCATTATTCATATCGAGGCTAGGGGGTTTGACGGGGGCCAAGAATTTTCGCGCATCTCGTGATAAGTACGCTTCAGGCGACTCCAGTGACCCAATAGGCGATCCAAATCTCCAAAATCGACCATTTTCCCTTGGTTCCAGTTGCAGGGCAGGGTCTGGTACAGCAGTAGAAGGGCTCATTGTCGTAGAACGGTGGGTTTCCCGGATATGGGGCAAGAGGTGGAGGATCCGGGAGCGAGAAGCTTGCCCTGATAGTCTCTGTGGGACACGATACGCGCGGGGAGATCAGTAAGGACCCCTAGAATATGAGTCGCGAAGACTCTTGAGCGGCGCCATTCCTGGCAAGGGAGCTCGCGGATGTGCTAGAAACACGTTTTGGATATTGGAGATGCCGGAATTAGATGTCCCCCTGTCGCAGCTGATGGATTGGGTGAGCAAGAAACGCAAATGTCCCGTGGTGTTGCCCAGCCCAGTGCGGCAGTTCGAAGGAGCCGCCTTACCGCTGAGCGACAGTAGACACGTTGACCCATTGGGCCAAGGAATGCGCCACCCACCACCTAGTTAAGCCCTAGACCCTCTTGGAGGCCTGTCTCGTCCACGTTGTAGCGATTTTCCGGTTTGATACTCGACAGAAGAGGCTGATCTAAGTGGTTGAAGACGTCCTAGATTGTCTTAGTATCGGCACCGTTAAAGCGGGGTTGATTCGAGCCTCATACCTCGAAGGCTTCTAACATCCGGATTGCGAGATAAAAAGCCTTGCATCCAGTTGATGCCCAGTGGTTGAGTATCACCACCTTGTTGCAACATACGTTGTGCTAGCTCTCGAAGTTGAGCATGGGTCGGGGGACTCCCAAGGGAATCCTGGGCGATGATCCAGTGTGCGAGTACTCTCTCTTGCTCTCGGGATAGCCTTTGTCGGGGTTCTGAGGCAATGCTTCGCGAAGTTGACCCTCGATATCGCGATTGTAGGGTAGTGCGAGGGACGCCCCAGTGTTTGGCGGCTCGCTGGAGGGGAATTCCATCCATGACCTCTTTGAGCGCGTTTTGGAGGGCGGCTTCCGTGTATTTGGGCATCCTGAATTGATTTGTGACGCGATTTTTTACGTATGAGATATTGAATTGAAGGAATTTGACGGTTTGATAAAATTTGACGCGTCTTTGATGATGTTCTTCTTTTCTTGGAGGTTGAGCTGGTGAAGAGAAGTGCCGATTGGGAGGTGGGCTATGTATTCCCCAGCGACGCCTTAAGTCGCCGCGCCACAGTTGACTCCGAAGGCGTGAATTCTCCGCCAGGACTGTTAGGCCTGGAGCTACGCAATATGGACTAAATGATGCCTGGGGCTCAAAAGCCAGAAAATATAGTTTGGTGGAAGCTATTTCCGAGGAGGATCTCAGGTCAATGCGGACGTGGAAACTGTTGCTGGCTCCGAAGTTCCATTGGTTATCATCTCTGCGTTGGGAGACTCATATAGAGCGTACCTAGAGGGACTTACACCAACGCTAGCTCGTCGCGAGCCCCATCTCAGCGTCCTGTCAGATATTTGTCACATCCTATATGTCGACCTACAGCTAAGCCTGGAAATAAAATTGAAAGTATTCCATCTCTTTTACAAGGAATATCGAAGAGGGCGTCCAGAATATGCATGAACTGACTTTAGGCAGCTAACTTTAAACACAGGAATATACATAAAAACGAACCAAAGTGGCATCACCTTGACAACAATATATATTTCCTCCCATATAGCTTCACATTTAAGCAGTTTTCCATCGTCGAGCTCCGTCCTCTTGAGCTAGGGTTACTTTCAGTAGCCTTGCACTAAGGGCGACAGGCAGTGTAACTATAATTTCACCAGTAGAAACCTCCCACTCGTACGACCCTGAAAGGTGCGCAGGGAAGATACACTGAACTGTAGCATGCTTCCCCTTGAGCCCCGTGATAGGCAATTTCTTGCGCGCTTCATCTTGATCTCCCTGGCTTTCCTCAGTTCTAGCCCTCCATACGGCAAGGTAAACATGCTCTCCAGCATCCAGCCCCAACGCCTGCCAGCTCGCCTCCCACACAGGCAACCCAAGCGGCCAGAACGGACCCGCCACCTTCAGGTCAGCCCTTATTCTCTTATACACCGACATCGCATCCCGCACAAGATCGCTCTGGCCCTGCGACAGCTCCGCCAGCGTCCCGGACAGGTGAACCCGCCCGAGAAGGCTGTTGACAAGCGTGAAGGAGTTCAGCTCATCAGACCAGCCCGACTGCGGGTACGCCCACGTCGCGCTCTGCTCGGGGCAGACGGCCGTGGGGGCGGCCGCTGTAATCGCGCAGTACAGCACGGGATCCTCCTGGTCGCTCGTGCTCTGCAGCGGGTGCGTCTCCAGCATTGCGTAGTCCATGCGTTGGCCGCCGGAGCTGCAGTTTTCGATCACCAGCCCCGGGAAGAGGTCGAAGAGGCCGTTCACCCATCGGAGGTAGGCTCTATTGTGCTCCAGGAGGCCGTCGCCGGGGGAGGTGGATGCGACGTCGGTTCCCTGGGTTATGTCGATGTTATAGTCGAATTTGAAGTATCCGACTTCGTACTCGCGGACTAGGTTGCTGACTATTTCGTTCATGCGGGATATCACGTCTGGGTGGCGGTAGTCGAGCTGATAGCGGCCGTGTTCAACGAGGCAGCGACCGTTGCGCTGGAAGAAGGCCTCGGGCGGGAGTTGGTCGGCGACAGGGCACTTGATTCCCATTACCTCCGGCTCTAGCCAGAGGCCTGGGACCATGCCGGCGTCTCGAATCTTGCGGAGGGTCTTTTCGAGCCCGCCTGGGAACCGTCGCTTGCTTGGCTTCCACTCGCCGACTGTCTCCCACCAGCCGCTGTCGTCTGAATACCAGCCACAGTCGATGACGAAGACTTCGGATCCGGCCCTCTTAGCAGGGGCGATTAATGCCTCTACCTTCTCAGTTGTTGGATCCCCCATGAGACAGTTCATGTAATCGTTGAAAATGATTGGCAGCGTATCGTTGTCCTCGTGCTTACGCCGCATTAGTCGTCGGTAGGAATTGAGCGGGACAAACGCAGACTCAAAGCTGCTCGGAACCACAGCCAGAGCAGCCGGGGCGCTGTCGAAGGATTCCCCAGGGCCGAGCCTCTTGCTCCAGGAGTGATTCTGGTCCGTCGGACCGCTGGCGTTGAAGTACAGGCCTGCTCTGTAGTCCCCAATCTCCCACTTCCACGAGCCGTTGTGCTCGATCTGCCACAGATAGGACAAGCTTCCGTCGGCGCGGCTAAGGCCGCCCATGGGGAGATAGCCCCCCGTCGAGAAACTCCCCTGGTTCGAGATGCTGAACTGGGCACGCGAGCCGCCGTTGACCTTAGTCCTCGCGATCCCGACCTGGGGGAGAGTTCGTTCCTGCCACTGCGCCTCGCGGAACCAGTTGTTGTGCGCGAAGTGAACCCTCCATCCTTCCCACAGGTTCGTGTTGGGCCCTCCTAGACCACCGTAGACCATTGACGAGACGGCCTGTAGCGTTTGGGGTTGCTCTCCGTTGTTCGTCACGTTGACGCGTGTTCGAAGCACGGGTATGTCGGTGAAGGTGGAGAAGTGTGTGGTGACGGTTAGCTGCGTCACTCGGTCGTGCGTGGTGACCTCTAGAATCTTTTGGACTCCGGAATCATACTCCTTGTGGGATACGTAGCGGAGTCGTTGGCCGAGGTAGCTCTCTATTTGGCGCTTGGAGGTACCGAATTGACTACCTTCTCCGTCTAGACGGACTTCGTTGAGGCAGAGGCTATTAAATGTGTTTCGTGCTGGAGAGTGTTCTTCATCCTGATCGTCGTCCGCCGGGCCAGGGGCAGGGGAGACCGAATGTACGTAAACGTGCTGCTCTTGGTCGATGTCTATCTCAACTCGGATGCCCCCAGTCACCCAGTTTATTAGACGCTTCGTGCGAGGTTCTGATCTGTTCATGGGGGGCTATTCGGGGGCTATACTCCTTGACATACAATATCAGATAAATCTTCACTTGTAGTAGAAGAAAATGTGCAACAAGATGGACGACTATTGAACTTCCCCGCAGTTCTACAAGATGAGGGCCTTGAATAAGTAGCACATGCATAGCACCTCCGGTGGGAGGTGGAGATCCCGCTGGTTTCCCCACTAAGACACCCACCCTGCCCCGGTGGGCGCCCCGGTCGCTGGGTTGGGTTTGGCCTATCGGCAGTTTAGTCTGATGCGATCCAGTAGGATAGAAGCATTGATTGAGATGACATATTATCTGAGGCGGGCAAATGAAACCCGGTAACCACCACTTAATTGCGTGTCTTGGCAAAGGATTGGGAGCAGCTCTCGGCGTTGGATCTCCCTTCCCGGCCGTTCTCCGCTCTCGGCCAAGTAGTTGCTTGCTACGCGCTTGCTGATGTTGGAACGACAGACTAGTGGCGAAAGATCATCCGAACACCTTAGCCGTGAAAAAATGTGCCAAGGTCCGCAGATATGTTCCTCTTCTTTGGAAAGCAGAGCAGCCCCCCGAAGGAAGATACAACATTATACCAAAACCCATTTAGCAATCTGTTCGCCCCTCGCCCGGCAATTTTTGTTATCCATACTCGTTAGAGCCATTGTGAGAGTACAAAGATAGTACATGACATATATGGCAACTGGAAGCATCAAAGTTTGAGTCCCCCTTTCGTGTATTTAGAGAGGGTGTGAAAAATACGAAACTAGGTGAAATAGGTATAATATAATGGGAAATATCCTCTGTTTATCAGCCATCGTAATTCTTTTTGGTACGAAGTGCGATACGTACATATATACATACAATGTGACAAGTACACATATCGACCTGGGAACAATACAGCCAACATGCTTGTTACACAAAACATGCAGCCGCAGACACTGCATCGAGGTGCTCATTCTCACTGCCTACCCCAGACGCCCATCACCTTCCCCTTCCCCGCCTTCTCGAGGAGATTTGGTATCATCCTTCATATTTCCTTCACCGCACTCCCCTACCTACCGCAGTTATGAGTTTCGGCTTCGGCGTCGGCGACTTCATCACTGTCTACAAGCAGGTCAACAGCATCCGGAAGCAATTCGTCGACGCCCCGCACCAGTTCAAAGCCTTAAGCGCCGAGGTCCGCAGCTTATCCATTGTCCTGCAGGATGCGGAAATCAAGCGGGACGCCCTCTCCGACAGACAGGCTCGGCGCCTGGCTATGGTCGTCGATGAGTGCGCTGTACTGCTCCGAGAGCTCGAAGCGACTCTAGATAAATATAGCGACCTGGGGAGCTCCAGCAACGGTACCAGTCTTCGGCGATTCAAGAAGCGGCTTGATTGGGAACCCGAGGACATTCGTGATTTACGAGGTCGCATCACCACCCAGATATCGGCCCTGTCCCATGGTCTCCGCGTGGGCGACCGAGATCATCCTGTTGTCGGACCTGCGAGTGCCGTGAATGGCAAATGACCCCTCGACGAGCTCCAGCTGCTTGATTTGATTGCTCAGGACGGAGATCCGGTGGACGCGGATGTGCCAGTCTGGCCATCGGTCGGACGGTGGCATGAGGGTCGTCGTCACGGATACTTGCCTGTCGGCCCAGGGGTACCACTGTGACGAGATCGCCAGAAGATCCTGCGCCACCGACGTGCCTGTGTCAACGGCGGCACGGCCGACCCTGGCATCTGTGCAGATGCGCTTCGTGGCCCAGGTCTCGGTACCGTCTCTGCTGAGCAGCCAGGCGTTGTCCGGGGCGATCTGTGAGAGCAGCACGGTGCCCACCGCAACGGACAAGGGGAGGCTGGAGGAGTAGGCGAACTTGCAGTACTTGGCCATCGAGTTTTTGAAGGGCCTGAGCAGGAACTGGGAAGGGTTGAGGAGAAAGTGGTGGTTGCCCTGGGGGTGATTGCAGAGGACCTGTCGCGGGGCTTGGAGCCAGGAGACGCCGATGTCATGTTCGGGGTATTCCGCCTCGGGCTCAGTCCAGAACGGGCTGTCTGCCGTGAGTGCTACGACGACGAAAGACTTCACGGCCCAGTATACTGATTGCGGCGAGTTATAGTCCTCGGTGAGGAACATGTTTCTGTAAGGGGTTAGCTTAGTATGTCTTCAGGAAACGGCAGCAGTATACTCACGGGTAGGTCCAGCCAATGTTGATTGTTCCATCTGACCGAAGGATACCCTCAGACCTATTTGCCCACCAGCGCAGGTGTCTCAGAAGGTGACCCTTGACGGCGCCCGGGGTATGGATCGGTTCCGGTAGATTGCCTACCTCGGCGAGGGCTAGAGCAGCGAAGAACCCGGCGCACGCGAACCTGTATGTCAGAGACCTGCCGAACGGGATGGCGGCGCCGTCGGTGTCAAGTACCGCCAGAACTGCGCGCCGACTTCCCTTGCGTGCTGGCGATACTTGTCCGCCCGCGCCGGGTCAAGGTCGGCCGCGAACTTGACGAACAGTAGCTGGCTGAACTGGATGGCGAAGCTTCCAGAATAGTAGTCGGCCTGACGCGACCAGAAGCGCTGGTTGGTCTTGCGCGTCCTCTCGCGTGTCTCCGCCTCAGTGGACAGCACCTCCTGGACCGTGGGCCAGATCCCGTCACTCGACCAACCGTCTTGGAGGTACATGCGGTCGAGCTGGGACAGGTCCTCGCGCATCTGGTCGCGAATGTCCGCGCGGTCCACGCCGCAGACCTTGATCAGGGCGATGGTGGCCATGACGCGGAACCAGAGCCAGTTGGATGTGTGAAACTCGCGCCCCAGGAGGCCCAGCAGCCAAGTCTGGATGTTCGTCTTGGTCTCGATATCGAACCTGTCCCAGAGGCCGCTCTTCTGGCCTGCAAGGAGGCCGAATGCAATCATCTCGGCCTCGACCTTCCTCTGGTCCCGGTCCTGGAAAGAACCCCAGTACTCCTCATGGTTGGGATCAGTGCCGGCCTTAAAGCCCGTCACCCAGGGCTGCAGAAGGCTGTCGGCGTCGGGCTCTCCCGCATGGAGGAGCGCGCCGACCACGAAAAGGGGCCGCGCGAAGCCTTCGAGCTGGGGGGCCGTCTCGTCAAAATGCGTGCCGATGGTCTCCGGGATGCGCACCCGGGCTTTGGCGGGCGAGAAGTACGGGAGCAGTGGCGCGATGATAGCCTTACTGGCCTCGACCACGTCGCCGCGCGTGGCTAGCGGGTTGTTGGAGAAGAACTGGAGCCGGGGCATGGTGTGGTGATGGGGAGGGTATGGTTCCGGTTCCAAGTGCGCAGGCGTGAATTGACCCTAACCAGTCTTTTCTCATGTTGTGCCTCCCCCAGCGGAACAGTGGCCTCGGACATTGATCGTCCGGCGGCTGCGGGGTCGGGTCCGACGCCGCGCCCACCGGCCAATCCGGGTTTCGGGCTCGGGGGAATTCATCCTCGGCGTGTTAGGTCACGTGGATATGGGAAACAAGTCGACGACCTAAATACCGGATGCTTCAGTGAGCGGATACGGGACTCTGAATATACCCAATTACCACACACAGTCTGGCATGATTCGCAACCGCCCACTATGATCGAGACCCTAATACCGACGCCGATGCCAACGAGCACCGCGACGGCAACGACAGCGATGACGACGACGACGACGCTCGAAACCCTGAAGGCGCTCAACGGAGTCCAGCATCCCAATGGTGTCACCTTGAAGTTCTCAAAAAAAGGGCAGCAGCGTAGCCTCTCCCTTGAAGCAGCTCTACTCGGAAAGCATCACTGCCAAGATCTTGCTCGTAGCGGAGAAATACCTCCCAGAAAACGTACTATACTGATCATTCCCATACCATGTGTGAACCAACACTGACATGCATGTTCAGAACCCCCCTTGTGCATATCCTGAGCTTGTGCCCCAGGATGGAGAGACGCAGGGGAGCTACTCCCTTCGGGTGATTGATTTCTGGACGTGTGGTTTCTTCCCCGGAAGTATCTGGGGCTTGGTTGAGAGGGCAACCAGGCATCCCCAGAGCATGAAGCATGACGACTCGCGTCTTCTGCTTCAGCATGTCCGGCGCAGGCTCGAAGACCTCGGCAGGACCTGGTCAGATCCCATTGCGGCCTCGGCGCACCGCACTGACACCCACGATCTTGGCTTCATCATCCTCCCGCATATGCGTCCCAGGTGGGAGCTTTTCCACGACCAAAAGGCTCTGGACAGCATCTGCACCGCTGCAGCCAGCCTCTACTCACGCTTCGACGCCAGGGTTGGGGCTATCCGACCCTGGGACACCATCACCTGGATGCGTGACGCGTATTTCCTCTGCAAGGAGACAAATTTTCTTGTCATCATCGACTCCATGTGCAACCTCGAGCTCCTTTACTACGCTGCGGCTCACACAGGCCACAATCACCTCGCCAGCGCGGCTACAACGCACGCGAAGACGCTGATCAAGTCCCATCTGCGACGGGAGCCGGGCCAACGGCCAACGCCCTGGCTATGACCGCGTGCTATACAGCACCGTCCACGTCGCCAACTTCGCGCCCACCACCAGCGACATCCAGCAGATCTACACCGCCCAGGGCCACCTGCCCTCCACTACGTGGTCGCGAGGTCAGGCTTGGGCCATACTCGGCTACGCCCAGGCCTTCCAGTGGACCGGCGACGAGGATTTCCTCGGTGCCGCGAGGGGGGCCGCCGAGTACTTCCTCCTCCGCCTTGAGACTGCGCCGGCCTGCGTCGAGGTCCTCTCGTCGCAGATAAATGGCCACGTCAACGGTCTGGGAGGCACCCGCTCGCTGACGGGGAGATACGTCCGGCTCTGGGACTTTGACGCCCCCATCGAGGAACCCCAGAGCCCACTCCGCGACGCATCGGCCGGCGTGGCCGCCGCCAACGGCCTGCTGGTGCTCGCCCAGATCCTGATGAAGCGCGGGCAGCACCTTCAGGCGGACGGCTACCTGCAGAACGCGGTCCTAATTGTCGAAGATATGCTGGCGCTGTCTCTCTCCAAGGAAGAGTGTCGTCTAGAGACGAGGCCCAACGGCGGCGTCTCGGCTGTTGGAAAAAACAGCGTCCCGGTGCCGTTTGAGAGTATCATCAGAAACTCGACGGTGACCTGGAACGAGCACAGCCGGAGCCGGAATGGCGACCACGGGCTGGTGTATGCGGATTACTACCTGATAGAATTCGGGAATCGCCTGCTCCAACTCGGGTATCACTTGTAAGGACGAGGCCAGGCGAGGTACCAAATATGGAGTATACCCTTTTAATTAGAGATGGGTAATCATATGAGCGTCAAAGATGTAGGGCCTGTTGTTGCCGCCCAGGGCATCGGTCGGTACGTCCGTCAATGCCACCGTTATGGGACTGGTCTCCACGGTGTTGGTATTTAGAAATTGACCAGTTTCTGGTTTGTATACAGTATTGGAACCATACACTTACGTTCTGACCCGGAGTATTCCTGAGCCGAACGAGGAAGTCCGTGATGCCTGCCGACTACCTGCTGTCCCTTACCGTCTCGATCCCCGGCACGAACGAGTCCGCTCAGACGGACGGCCTTGCTATCGTGTACAACCTTGCTACCGGCGACGTTACGGCCAAGACCCCTGAGCAATGGATCTATGAGGAGGACGTTGAGGTCATCAAGGAGCTGGAGGAGGAGCCGGCTCGAGAGATCCCGCAAAACGACCCTAACGATCTAGGCGAGAAGCATGACATGCCTGACGACGACGGGCGGAAGCCAAGAACGCCTCCTCAAGGATGGAACAGGAGGAGCTGATGGCGATAGAGAATGCGATGGTGGTGGTGGTGTGGAGGAGTAGAAGGAGGAGGGAGCGGGGATAGAGGAGCAGATGGTTGTGGCTGTGGCAGAGGTGGTAGCCACGGTGTTCGTAGAGAAAAGGGGGACTTAGCGGCGACTATGAGAAAGGAAAAGGGGGGGTCCGTGGGTGTGGGGTGCGGGTGTGGTTGTGGAGGAGGAAAAGGGATGATCTGCCCCCAAGCCGAAGCCGAAACCCCCATGCAACAAGCACAAGAAGGACCACCTGCACCCATGCCAGGTGGCCATATCTCCCGCCATCATTAACGCCAAGTTGACCTTCGTCAGGAGGAACTCCGCCGTCCAAGACAGCCTTCTCCGGGTCGCAGCATACGGCCGTATTTACCACAGCGTCGGCCCCTTTGTCCAACGTGTGAATGCTGTCAAGACGACCGACGTCTGAGGAAACTCTCAGTCCCGCTTCGACCTCCGCACCAGACAGTACATCACCGTCTATAGACTCGTCGTACGGCTCGAGGGCAAAAAGAACGTTGTCGGCACAAAGAGTCGGATGAAGCAGCTCTGCGCCGCTCGACTCCCTACATGAACCTCATCAAAAACCCCTGGAGGGTCAGTGCTGGTGAGACAAAATCTTGCGCCAACACGTTTATATGCAGCAAGAAGCTGGATGGCATCGTCGTCGCCGACGCCTTGCAGCGTATCACCGACTACGTCCGCCTCAACATTGTCGGCAGCGCGTCCTTCACCAAGATCGACGTCAGGTTCCCCAGCGGCGATGGAGCTTACTTCTCCGGGAAAATGTCTTCATAAATGTCTCCGGGGACGACGCCCCGCGGCCCGGACGTCTCCCCCCCTGGTAGGACCACTTCCTCCATTGGACGGCCTGCAGTTGTGCCACGCTGAGCACCATAGGCCTCAGCTACAGCGCATGCAACTCGCTTAACATTGCCCTGGCGCTGGGCGAGGGCTTCGCGACGGCCTTTGGCCTCATGGCCCTCGACGGCACGCCCCTCGCCAACGGCCAGTACACCCACTTGGCGGCGGACGGGACTTTGGACGCCAACCATCAGTACGAGGTGTACGAGTGCCACCAACAGTCTCTTGAAATGAGAGAGCCGCATCGCCGCCGCCAGCTTCGAACTGGCCGACCGCCGACTTGACACCCTGCCCACCAAGAGCGACAACTTTTCCTAGACCCTGCCCGGGTTTCAGTCCTCGGGCATCAACATCAAGTTCAGTCCCAGGACACTTTTCTGGCGCGCTATGAGGGGAAACCCACAGAACATGTCGCAGTACTGGGCTTCTCAGCCAACTACTGTCATCCAGAGGGAGGAGAAGGCTTGGAATGTCCTGGCGTACAACTGGGCCCCGGAGGCGATGCGTACTGCAGCGAGACCGTAGCCCGCAGTGCATCTTTGATCCTCATAGTGCCAGATAGTCCGTAATAGTTGCTTTCCCTCACAGGGTACGGCAGATGTGGGTTCTAAGATACCTAGGGTCTCAGGTTCCTATCATAATGTGCCTATTGCTAGTCGACATCGAGTTCTTCAAACTTGACCTGGAATTTGTCCCCTTCAGCAACCGAAAACACTCCAATGACAGGCCCCACGAAATCTGGATCTGTCATCTCTAGCGTGTCAATAGTAGCGAAACAGGTCCAACCCGCCGCAGATCCAGTTCCTGCCGTGTACAGCAACCTATACTCCAGCTCTGTATACTCAATACGAAACGAGATACTACAGACTGCAACACCAAGGGCTTGACGTCTTGTCCTGGAGATGTTTTGCGCAGAGTTGATGATCTCAAATACAACACTTGAGTCAACCGCGTCATAGTAGATTCGCAGGTAGCGATGCTCATCTTTGTAGCAAGCGAGTCCGAATTTCAGCTTCGCCATAGGCCAAGCATCATTGAAGCGAGGGAGGGTCACAATGCTTCTCCCTTCAATCCTGCGCTGTCTCTTTCCAACAAAAGCGGGGGACGCTTCAGGATCCGAGAGGTCCACGGAGGTGGGTGTTAGAGCGACGGGCAAGCCGGCCACGTCCATACGATAGTCGGCCATGCGTGGGTCTCGAACGTAGACATAATCGACCCCAGATACCGCCGTACTCAGCGTTGAGCTCCCGAGTTGGGTTCCTGAGTGGGTTTTGACGTCGGTTTTGACGCGCTCCAGGGACAGCCAATCGCCCTCCCATTTCGCAGGCGTCAGACATGTTTCCCTGCCCATGACGTATCTCGCTTCTTTGTCCTTACGCACGCCTATACAGACAGCCCACCACTGACCGACCATATCCTGGAAAAGATGGCAGTGGCCTGTGTGTTGGAAGTAGTCGTCGGTCCCGTGTGCGGTCAGCACGGGGTTGTTCGGGGCAGGCTCAAAGGGGCCCCATATGTTCCTAGAACGAGCAACCGTGACTGAGTGTGTGACGTGAGTGCCGCCCTCGGCAATGACCAGGTAATACCACCCGTTACGTTTGTAGATATGGGGGCCTTCAGGGTAGACACCCCCGGTTCCTGTCCATATCGTACGCTCCTCGGACAGCTTTTTGCCATGGTTGGGGTCTATTTCGAAGTTATTGATCCTTGTGGCCGGTCCTGGCGTGGCGGAGCCCTGGACGTAAATCTTGCCGTCATCGTCAAAGAATAGGCTTGGGTCGATACCCTCGAAATCAAAGTAGACCGGGTCGCTCCACTCGCCCTTCCAGATATCCCGAGTGGACACTATGAAGTTCTCCTTCTTCGCCGTCCTCTCGCCCGCATTTCGGAGCGCGTTCGTGCATACAACGTAGAAGATACCGGCATGGTGTCGGATCGTCGCGGCGTACAGGCCACCAGTAGCAAGCAAGATACGGCCTCCCGTTTGCGGTCCCCCCGAGCCAATACTCGTTCCAGACTTGAGGAGGCTGACTTGGCCCTGGCGGTGAATTGCGTTGCCTAAATCAATGATGAGCTGCCAGCCACGAGCACAGGGGTAAATGCACGACGCCACGCGCTGCCGCTGTTGAACCTACCGATGTGTTTCCATGACGAGAGATCCTGTGAGGCGTAGATGGGCAAGCCCGGGAATAAGTGGAAGGATGAGGTGATTAAAAAAACCAGTCATTGACCCGGATCGCAGATGGGTCTGGGGCGAAACCCGAGATAATAGGGTTAAGTGATTGAGGATTCCTTTAGAAAAGAGACTTATTATTAAAGTAAACGAGAAGTCGCTGCTTGTACTATATGTTGAATTGCATGGAGTACGAAGCATGATTTACTAGGGGTGAGGCCGTAAGGGCGCAAACTAGGCTTATTTATATACCCGGAAGTACTAGGAACAAATGCATCGCTATACCCATACAAATTTGGGTGCATTTGCATATGACCTTCTTCCTATTAGGATCTACGGAAAACCCTCGTATTGGCTACAGCTGACTCTGGGCCCACCGTACCTCACTGTAGCACCCTTGCTGTCTAACACTATATTACCCTGCGGCAAGCCTTACTGGCCCAAATCGTCTCACCCCCTCTACTGCAGCCCCGCCTTGGCTGAAAGGAGGGGTCATAGTTGTAATTCAAAAGAGAAGTTCCCCTCGCATAAAATTTCCTTTCCTCTGAAGTTCGATCCTTTTACACCGCAAACTACAGCCCCCTCCTGTTCACAATGGCGGATCCTTTGAGCATTTCTGCCTCAGTATTGACTGTCGTTATAACTGCCCTCCGGTCAGCGAAGTCTCTTACTAGGACTGTCAGATGTTTCAGAGATCGTGACAAGACTTTGCGCAGGCTAATTGATGAGCTCGTGGACCTCATCAACATCTTGACCCAGCTGGAAGAAGCTTGCCAGTCAGCGGGATCAACTTTGGCGCTTCTGGAAGGTCCTGTTGGCCGGTGTAGTCAATTATGTGACGAATTCGAGAATTCTATGAAAGAGTTCAGTAGAAAATCAAAAGCAGGATTACGAGACTGGGCGAGGATGGAGTTCATGAGAGGTGATATCAATGAATTCATGGATACCCTTACAGGATACAAATCAACAATTTCGATTGGACTAGGCACCATCACCATGTCAGTTACATATTCTATTAAGATAGGACTTGACTAACTTTCAATTATAGGCATACATCTAAGCTTTCCCACCAAGTACTTGAGGAGTATAATGAGATGATTAAAGATACGGCATATCACCTCACAGTCCACCTACAACATATTGGCAAGAAATTAGAGAAATCTACAACCGAAGCCAAAAATACCTCCAACCCAAGCATAGACCTAAACGACGAATTAGCTATAACCCAGCAATGTCTTCGCATTTGTGAAGATGCAAGGTCCTATATCAAAGCTTCGACAGACCGAGAACTATCTTTACAACATAAGACAACCTCTGAGCATGGTACAGATAGTCATAGCCATTTCGAGGCACAACGGCTCACATGTGAGGCGCTAGACGAGCATCGAGACAAGTCTGCCAAGATAATCGGCCGTCTCCAGGCACGCATGGAGTCCGCAGCGCCAGATGGGACCAATGGAGGCGATGGTGAGAAAGCGCGTTTGCAGGAAGAAATCGACAATTACAAGCAGCGCCTGGAGGTATGCAAAGAGGATTCTAACGAAGTTTCCCATCGAACAATACATATTCGATTTCCCCACGAGACTACCCATGGTTCACCCCTCCGGTGCCACGAGCCCAGTTGTGGACACCGTTCATTCCTCTCCACCTATGAGCTTGAAAGCCATTTGATGAAATACCATATGTCGTATCGACCGGACGAGGCCATCAAGTCGCCAGGTCATGATTGTGAGGACCAGAGGAGTCTTTTCGGTGATGATTTGTCGGAGCCAGACACTTTGTTCTCTGAGATTCGCTCAGTGGGTCCCATGGAGTCTTCTGTTTCCGCACTAGATCTCACGGCACTAGATGAACTCGTGGATCTACTTCTTAACCACGGAACTCTTCACCCACTTTACGAGGCAGCGATCAAAAGAGTCCCGGCGAACAAATTTCAGATACAGCTTCATGGACTCTTCAGTGATTATGGCGATAGGCTCCAACAAGAGGCTGAAACGCCCGGTCAGAGAATTGTGTCGAGTTTTGTATGTCGATCGGCCAGAACGATCGCTACGAAGATTGCCCTGTCAATGCAAGATCCTGCGAAACTCTTCCTCGGTTCCACTTCTTTGAGAGACGAAGCACTGCGAACGGAGCGCCTGAATGCCTATCTCAAGTCTTTGAAATCATCCAGTGGCATTGCTACTGATTCGGATGCCATAAAAAGACAACCCGACCAGCTGGAAGAATCGGACGACGAAGAACCCCAGAGCCTCGATGAAGTTAAAAGTTTCCTGACATCGACGCAAGCCTTCAAAAACTTATGCCGCTCTATGGAGGATTGGTTGCGACTAGATGCCGAGTTGTCGCCTGATGAGATCCAAACTGAACCTTTGGGGTTCTGCCCAACTCGGCGTGATGAATCTAATATCGTGCGCATTCTATCATCGCTATATTGGATCTTGTCATTTATTGGACTTCTCGTCCTTATCTGTGGGCGGGCCGTCGTGACTTCAGCCGAAGCTACGAGGATATTCTGGGAACCGCGGGTTCCCGCTGACAGGGAACGATTGAGGTGGCGTTGCGTGAGTTCGCCTGTCCGAGTATGACTTGAATGTTCTAACTATTGCAGTCCTGTGGAAAGGGGCTTTACGGAGATTTTGACAAAAAGAACCCTCAAGCTCTTAGCGAGCTCGCCAAATCGCTTCAATCACTTGGTAGAGTTGACGGAACGCGTCACTCTGGCCATGACTCCCGTGAGGCAGCTCAAATACTCAGTGGCCTCACGATAACGCCAAACCAACAGTCGGCCCCAACCGACTTCTCAACAAGTTGTTTATACAGCAGTGCCCAATCCGGTGACCCGATATTTCCAATTGGATCTCGGCCGCGAAGTGTCGACAATATATCTAGGGGCGGTATCAATATCCAGGATCAGAGCAGCCCCCTAACCATGCAGAGTCATGCCGCAAGCCCCCGAAAGACATACTTTGAAATCTGCGTGAATTCTGGAGAACATGCAGTTGTATTGGGCGAGATTGACGTATCTTCTGTGGAGTCTGATGCCGAGCTCTTCAATAAGATATGGAGTACGTACAGCAGCATGCGACGAAGCTGGCTGAGAAGAATGCTTGTCAAACCGCGCGGCATTCACTTCGTCTACGTCAGTATCTCCAGTTCCTAAACGCATGCTTCCTGCTGATTACATATCTAGTTTGGTGTTCGACACCGCTATCAGGCAGGCATCTATAAAGAGCCATTAGAGATACCTCCCACGATAGAAGTCGAAGCGGAGAGATATCACTACCATGAATGCCCGCTACAAGTTCTTCCTCCAATGCCATCCAATGTTTTTCTCCATTACTTATCTTGTGCTCAGAAGAAAACATGGCTCTGCAAAGTCCCTGGCGCGCACGCTGAAAGTTTCTTCCTGCAGCGGCTACCGAAAAAGGTCCATCATAGCATTTTTGATGAATTCATGACGCACGGCACCTCTAACGGTTCTAATAGAATCGTTTTTGGATGGGGAGTTCACATTATTGAAGGCCCTAATCATGCAATGCTGAGCTCGGTGTTAGGAATTGGAGTGTTGTTTAGTTTCATTGTGTCACTCATGGTGTTCGGTATTGCTGGGACTCAGGAGCAAGGTTTCGGCATTGGGCAATTTCTGCTTTCTATATTGGCTTGTATTATGGGCGCATTGTATTTTAAGCTTCAGGAGCTTTAGCGTTTTCTTGAGGAGGCCTGTATAATCACACTGTTTGCTAGTCGCAGTCTATAAGGATTAGAGCTGGAAAGTTAAAACCACAATGCTCCCCTTTGTCGCGGGCGACGCGGGCAGCGGCCAGAAACGATATAATGGTCTCGACGTGCTTTGTCTCGAGGTAGAGCCCTCTTGGTGAGGCATGTGTACGAAGTATTCGATAACTGGCTGTATGTATACCTTTAGCCCTTACTGTTGGTGCCGCTGAAAATGATGGCAAACTCCGAGCGATTTGGCGGCACCAGCAGCAACTTCCGTCTGTATCGAGTAAATCTCATAGATATCTATAGAATAACTATAGATCGACTACTATCTAAGAAAGAAAAGATAACTAGCGATATAATAAAGAATATAGTTTAAATAGAATATCTAGTCCTTAGGTAATTTAAGTGGCTCTTCTATAGTCGCTCTAATTACTCTATAATATCCAATTATCCTTAGTTTAAAGATAATCTAGACAACTAGTCAATAGTTACTCTGATCATTTATCTTCCTATATATTAGTAGAGTTTATTTATAGAATCAGATCAACTTAAATTATAATATAATCTTCTCTCTCTATAATCTTTATTCTTAAAGGCCATCTATAGGAGGATTGGGGTTGAGTAGGAGGTTGTGGATGGTGTGTTCAGAGTAGAGGCTCGGGTGCCTTTGGGGACTGTCATGGAGGTCGTGATGCCTAAGGGCAATGTAAAGGAGGTTGGTCCTGGGGTATGGAGATTTGAGGAAGAGTTTGATGGGTATTCCTGGCCGCTCGAGAGCATTCAGCTGTTGCCTGTGGGTTGACGCTGGGAGACGTGACGAAAGGGTCACGGGCCCTTTGTTCATTAGCACGACGTCTTCCCCGGACACAACGCAAGAGGTTTGAATAAAGAAGAATGTCACTTGGTTCAGGCTCAGTAGTCCATTTCCCTGGGTTGGCCACGTAGGGGTCTAACCCTTCCAAGAGGATGCCTCAAACAGACCCTTTTCTCTCCTTGTAGGGTGAAAGACTAAGCCGTCCTTATCTTATCATAGGCCCCTGATGACGACGGTTGGGTGGAGGTCCTCCGGGTACATCCTGTCACCCGAACCTCATTGAGTCCCCCCCCCATGGTCTCTGCTTCCGTTCCTCATGCCCCGCTGCTACTGCCACCTCCCGAGTGGAACCACGCTGACTTCCATAGCTTGTGTCGCCGACGAATGCCGACCTCGATGCCGCTGCTGCCGCGCAAGGCACCCCGGGCGCGAGGCGCTTCCTACCCATCTTCCCCATCAAAGGCCACCCCTACAACCCAATCCATCTGCGCCTCGAGCCCTACTGCACCAGGAGCCACCTCCCCGACCCTTCGTCGACCTCATGAGCCGATAAACCCGCAACTTCGGCACACTGCGCGACTACAACGCCGCCCCACACAGCAGGGGAGGTCGCTCCACCTGAAGAGTGACTCGCTCGACAATGTGAATAAGCTAGTTGCCGCCTTAGGGAGGCCAGGGCCATTGTTGGGTCGCGGCGTCACCAAAGCTGACTTATGGGGGCTCGCTGCCGCGCTTCTTATCGTGGTCATCTTTGTCAGCCATCGCTGCGCACCGTGATCGATATATCGGAATATCGCGCCGCAGGTGACAGTCGGTGGTACCTGCCGTGGATAATCGTGTATCTGGAGAGCTGGTGCCGCCGTATCGTTAATCGTTTCTGGCTGATGGGAGTTGTGGTCGGTCATCATGGACACAGCGAGCCTATGCCGCGGCTGAGAACACGGCAAGCGCCCCTCTTGTTTTTTTCTTCCCGAGCATCCATATGCCGAAGCCGATAGTGACGATGCAGAGAAGAGCTGGAATGAGAATTACGAATACAAGTTCGACAGGGTCCAGTTCCCCCGCGGTGTTCCTCTTTGCCAGCGTCGTAATCATCGTTGAGATTGGCGGCGTAGATGGATCGTCCACTCGCGATGTACGAGCAGGTCGTGGAGGATGATTCTTTCTAGGAGTTGTATTGTTGTGGAGGATGTACCTGCGGAGAGATGCTACTGTGGCACGAAGGGTTGGAGAAGGGGTAAATGGAGAGGGAGGGCGATTCACCATACTGGCTGTCGCTCCGTTAAACACACCTCTCTCAGCCTCGTTTATATTGCTCCCGGAAACAGCCGGATCCTGAATCGCACCCTAGATTAATAGTTCGGATGATATACCCAGGTCGGATTTAAACCGCGGCATCAGATGTGCGCGTACGGTCCGTGCCATCACCAGCACGGAGCTCAACATATCCTCCATATGTCCTTCTTCATAGCAGTAGATAACGCTTCAGAGTATATTCACGGCCTGCCGCAGTATTAGCAGGGCGGCGGGTTATGCATAATGCAACGGGATGAACGTTCTCTCTCAAGTAGATCTGCCATTAATGGGTATTTATCCCCACCGCTGCCCGCCGGGAGACGTCCTTGACTCGTCTCGTGTGCAAGTGTAGCCAAAAATGAGATTGCCCAATGCTCCTTACACCAAAAACTTCTAGAAGGCCCTCAACTCGAGTCAACTATCACAGCCCGGGCAGGCCTTCCGTACTGCGCAATACTCAACATCGGCCTTTCATCGGCAAGCACGAAGCTCACATCCGCCCTTTACGCGCCCAAGCCGTCCAGGTCTTCCACACTGGAGACATGCACCCCACCGAGGCCCTTCACGACCAAATGATCCGAGTACCCTGGCCCAAGAGGAACGCCGCCCACGTCCGTGGGGAAGAAATTAACCACCCTAATAGCACGATTACCTTGACCAGGGAGCTTGTCGACAGTGATTTCGTAATTTCTGTCGACGAGCGTTAGGACCGTGATAGTTTGCTGTGCCTCGTCAGATATGCAGGTTTGCTTACCACATGACGAGGCTTGACAGAAGGTGAACTGAGCGTGAAGCTGGTACTCGCAGTAAAATTCGGTGAATTTTCCTGGCAGTGCGACCTCCCAGTAGTGATCGTTTGCCGTGGTGTCTCCGTTACTGCCGTCATCAAAGAGTACGAACGAACGGGTCTCCGTGGGGATCGTGGTGATTGCTAGCAGTGCAGCTGCCCTTCCACGGGGACCGAGATCAACAGGGTCGACCTCCGTCTCGTTTCCGGACACTGCAGCCTCGTAGAGAAGCGTTGCGAGACTCGCAAGCGGACGAGTTATTGAAACAGTCGCATTGATGAAAGAGTACCCGAATTCAGGCCAATGCGTAACTGGGATATGGAAGGTAGGGTGCAGTGGCTTAGTCGTGTAAGTGTTGTTCTTGTACACAAACGGCTTCGCCTTGCCCGCAGACTTGCTGAGAATTGTGATGGAATATTCCTCATTCACAGCGTTGTTGCCAATTGCCAGTATCGCGCCATCACAAACCACAACTATCCTGACTTCCTCCGCCGCCTTACTCCCCCTAGAGACGGCATCCCCCGCGACATGGGCACCGTCGACATCCTCCGAGACCGTGAGCGCGGCGTCCCTCGCTACTGCGCCTTCCGCCGTATGCTCCGCATGAGTGTGCCCAGGTCCGTTGAAGAACTTACCGGAGGCAACAAGGACCTCGCGGCGGCGCTGCCTGAAGCGTACAACGGGGACATTGAGTCCGTGGACGCTCTCATCGGATCGCACAGCGAGCCTGTCATTTCCGGGTTCGGCTTCAGCGAGACGGCATTCCGTATCTTTATCAGCATAGCTTCACGGCGACTGAAGAGCGACAGGTTCATCGCAGGGCAGTGAAATGCCAAGATGTACACCAATGAAGGGCTCAAGTGGGTGCAGAACTCAACGATGAAGGATGTCTTGATTAGACACTTTCCCGATTTGAAGGAAATTTTGGGGAAGAGTAGGAATGCGTTTGCGCCTTGGGCACAGCTAGGGAAGTCGGACAAGTATGAGGGGATCGAGACGAATGCTCCGAAATAAGGGGGGTAAAGGAAACCATTCGGCTTGGTTTATATCCATATATCCATATAAAGTCTTCTTTTCTTCTTCCAGTCTCTTGAGCGAGATGGGCTAAATTTCCAGCAAGAACTGTCCAGTTTGCTGCTGCGCATGGTCAGACTTTGGTAGAAGAATGAATGTTCAAGTAAGGTACGCAAGAATAAAGTTGCAGTTATCATCCAGAAACGAGGAGAACAAGGTTCCTCTTCTTGTAGAAAACAAGAGGAGAAATGAGAAGAGTCACCGCTCCAAAAACAGCCATTTAGGCGATGGCCTATCAGTCAAGATGCTATATCTACCCAAGTCATGAGCAGATCTTCCCTCCGTCCTCATCGCCGTGATCAAGGCACACGCGGGTATTGACGCAGGGCAGGTGTACTTCGGAGGGGATGATGTTTATTTCAGGTTCGGGCATGGATAGATAGTGTGGATAAAGTGGGGGTTCTAGATATGAGTAGATTTGATACTTCCCATACTCACTTTGGTTCACACACGTAACGGACGAGAACGAACTTTACCGTAATGCATCTATTCCTGCGTGATTACTACCTTGTAAGCCCCTTGGTAACTATCTGTATGACTCTAAACTCCGTAACGTCCTCTTTGGGCGGCCGTAGTAGAGTGACGGCCCGGTTATCAGATTCACTACTCTGTCAATCTCCCCACTGGGTCGCAAAGTCCCACGAAGTAATGGCTCAGGCCCTTTCAGCTCCGGGAAGCTAGGTGTTACTTGCTGCTCATGATGTCCGATCATAAGTACTTAACAGTCGTTCTACTACATCGTTACAGCTAGACTAAGACCGAGAACAACGCTAAACCACGAAGCTGAGGTAATCCACCCTTCACTCGGTGTTTCCATAGGAGAAGACCCATCATCTGCGGATGCTGGGGTAGGGGTGACTTCCACCTCATCCCCCGATGTTGGGGTAGGGGTAGCCTCCACCTCACCCTCCGACCTAGTACTCCTCGTGGGCTTAGGCTTCGTCTCACTGTCCCCGTCATCATTAGCGCAGATGTCTTTCAGAGTTTGGGGAAGGGGCGTGTCGAGGGTGAGCGGGTTGAACACAATCCCCGAGGCAGGAACGGTGTAGCTATCGTGGATGACCTCGGAGCCAAACGTCGCCTCCCAGGAACACGCGCCTGTTGTCGCCTCAGGACACCCTACGAGGGTGCAATCAAATATCTGGCGCCTGAGTTTGTATCGTCCATTAGTTGACGGGGATTCAAAACGCTTGAGAGGGCTTGGAGTCGTGGGAATACGTACCCAGACAAAACCTCCCTCGACGAATCCGTGTTGGTGGTAGTGGCAGTGTAGGAGATATCATGACGGAAGGCTATTTTCACAACGGTTAGCATGGGGGAAGCAAGGGGGTTCGTCCCATCTCGGGATTTGGCCAACTTACTATGTGGTCCTAGGGTAAGCGTAGGGATGACTTCTGTGCCTAGGAGTAGAAGTCGCATTTGATCGTTCTTGACAACCACCACCACGGCGTTGCCAGCCTACAAAATCATATTCCAGTCTTCTTAAGTACGCGGTACACCAAGCCCTGTGGAAAGGAGGCCACGAAAAGCCCCCGTACTTGCAAAGAGAGAAGCCCGTGAATCGGGAATTCCCACCCAGGAAGAGGGGGAGAGAGGGATTACTAACCGTCGTCTGCACCTCCACGTCTAGGCTGGCAAAATACTCGTGCTGGATAGTTGTATCGCCGTATGGGACCCAGGCTTGCTAAAAGGGTGTCCATATCAGTATTAGCTTGCGGGAACACACCCGGAGTTACTGCCCGAGTCTTCTGAGGGGGGCTCGGGGTGTAAATCCCTTACCACCGTCGTCTGCTGCGCCAATATGGTGGGTGTGAGAACACCACCCGCGAGTGCGATACGCCCGAGAACCGAGTTCATACCCATTGTCAATATACCTCTCATGAGGGGAGAAGACAAGAGAGTAAGGGGAGGAATTTGAATGAGAAAAGAAGATTCACAAAAAAAGATGATTTCAAAGTCTTCTCCTCTTCCACTCTTCTAGACTGCGTCTTCTAACAATGCTTCTTCTAGAATCTTGGGGGAAAGGAAAAGAAAATCGACGGGGAAAGAAAGAGGGAAACTAAAGGAGAACCAATCAATATTGTCTAGATGATTGATTAATATGCAAGTATTCCTGCGCCTTGCTCGCAATCTTAACTCCGCTCCTAGCTAGCTTGAACCGTCCTCTATGACCATTGAATGCTTGGCAACTCACCCCAGCCACCCCCCCACCCCCCCGGCCTACCCGCCCCACCTGACCACTTTTTCCATTTTTAAGAACATGATCAGTACTCCGTATGTTGGGATAAAATTGTGTAACATCTACAGGTTCCGGCAGCTTCCCGGTCGACCGCCCTTCGCAATCGGTGATGCCGGTGCCAGCCCCACATTATGGCTCTTGGCGTGATCCGAGGTTGTCATTTTCAGAAGAACAAATCTGCCTGGAACCCTTTGATCACGATCTAAACTCTCATGTGGATAGGTAGATCTTTAGTCCACCGTCCCGAAGAGGTGCTCTCTGTAGTCCGCAGCGACGACCCTGCCGTGGATGCTAGGTATTCGGACCACTGTCCCGAAGTGATGCTCTCCGTCGTCGGCATCGACGGCCCTGCAGTGGAGTCAGGGTTATTCGGCCTGCGAATACCCAATCTGGTCTCGAGATCGCGAGCGGCCGTCTGCTCCAGGTGTCGGCTGAGCTCCCAGAGCAGAACCTTGTGCTGCTTGCGCACTGCGGATGCCGAACATGGGGCTGGCATCCACGACGGGTACAGTTTCTGGTGGCTGGCCGACATGCTCATGGTGAGCGGGTGCTGGGACATGAACCTGTGACAGAGAAAGCAGGCCTTCTCACTCGTCCCCATGAAGAGCAGGCGCGGGGTGAACTCCAGGTGGTGGTCATATAAGGTCAAGAGCTGCATCTCTGCATGAACTATGAGTTGGAGCTGGCAGGCTTTGTGGAACCGCGCCTCTGGATCCTCCGTCACCCAGAGTTGGCCAAGCTTCGTCATGAGGCTCGGATCGTCGGTTTTCATGAGTCTCTGGAGAACCGTCTTCAGTGCCGTCTTATCGTTCTTCAAGGAGAACGCGTGCGGCTCCGGAGCCTCCACGGCTTCGACGTGTATTGCTGTGAAGAGATCTGGCTGCTTCGTAGCCAACTTGAGCATGATCTTGGTGGCAACATAATACCGGCCAAGTTTGTAAATGTGGTTGATCCAGACGGGTAGCTCTTCGCCCTCGGGGCAGAAGAGATCTTCAATCTTCTCCGAGTACACCCATCTGGCTTGAGATGCCCACTTAATACGAGGAGTGAGAGTGGCGGGATCTGCATCGGGCTTCAGTGACGCCAAGACGGGAAGGTTTCCGATCCAATGTCTAAATCCCGTTCCTCCGGACTCTTCGAAGTTGAGGCTGTCGTTTTGCAATTTTTCAATTGCTTGCCCAATGAATTTTTGAATTTCTGGACGCCGTAAGGACTTTAGGATACTATGTACTTTGCCCAAGGTCAAACCGATTATCCGATGTAACAGCCCAGTCTCCTTATCTTTCGCTGATGACTCTAGAGGAAGACATGATAACATCAGCTATGTTGTGGATCCATATACGCTCTGAGCTTTATGTATACGTACCCCCTAAAGCGACGGCAGTGAGCTCGTCCAAGATCAGTCCCCGACGGATGCCCAGGCTCCAGGCAAACCGCCGAGGCAGTCTCTGCTCCCTTGCTAGATGTTGAGCATACGAGTGCGAAGGAGTCGAGGAATTTCTTCTGGAGCTGTTCTTGCTTCCGGGTGCTGTCGTGGGGGTGCCTGTCGAGGCTATGCACAGTCGGCTCGCCCCTTACCGGGTCTATCATGGACAGCAGCGCTGCGACAATGGTGAAGCGTTTATGCGCCTCTCCTGTAAGCGCCCGAGCTTGCGGCATGTTGAAGGGGCTATCCATTGTCGAATAGACAAGATTCGAAAGCCCAAGGAGAATAGAAGAGTACGATGAGGCCCAGTACTGCTTATTGCACAGTACGAATGGTGTGAGTCAGTCTACTCTAATATACATCGCTTGACCTCATAGAGATATGTGCTGGGCATCATTGCGCAGCCAGATAGGTATCGTTGAGCAACTTTAATGTTGTGGGCATCATTAAGCAGCTCAAATGGTGGGCATCCGAAGCCTGGTGTCGCGCACCACATCGACGATAAGTTGTTTCAATTTACTTGGCGGGGGCCAGCTGGACACAACTCCACTGCGGGAGGCCCTGCACACCATGATTTCTAGCATTCATGCGAAATGAGTTGGCAAGACGCCTCATGCGGGAGGGAAAACACAATTCAAGGCGTCTGTCTGGGACGCACATACACGTGGTGACTCATGTATTCTCTTCCACTTGGATGAGCCGGTAGATGGATGGGTTGAGTATATACGAAGTACTCAAATTAAATTGGGGACTTATATCGATTCTCTGGTGTAGAGGCATTATCCAGCCAAGAAGTGCACATTCAAAAGAGGGTATATTAAGCTACGACCCTCGCTGTTTGGACACCACCCCATCCAGTTTTCTTCCAGGAGTTTAAGATCGCTCGAGATACTACTGAATTATCCCAAGTACACTACCATACCCGACAAGTAAGGCCCAAGGACGCGGGGGGGGCTAGTCGAAGAGGTGCGTTTATCGACGGTCTCTGAGTCCCCATACTAACTGGTGGATACGACTAATGAATCGTCCCATCTGCTAGGGGTTGCTTGTAGCCACGCAACCTAAACATGTCCCGACGACCACACCCGGCGTTCCGAACGGGTGCCGATGACCCTCTCCTTTCGGGAGAACAGCTGTCGCGGCGGCACCAACCACCGACCAGCGCTTTCCAGCCCGAGCCGGAACTGTCAATCGACCCAGCGGTCCTGAACACAGGCGCGCAGTATAGCAGGTCCTCGGCGCCTCCACCAACCCACGATGCTTGAGCTGGTGGTGGCTCGCGATCGCGTCATCAGGAGCCCACGGCCTCTGATGGGACGGCGGTGCGAACGGTGTTGGCCCACCCTGGTGGTCATGGATATACGACGACCATGGGTTATGGTCTTGAACAGGAGCCTGTGCAGGCGGAGTCGAATTCATGGCGCCGTTCTGCCTCCTCCGAGGAAGGAACTACGGGGAGACGAGGACGTCTCCGGTGCAAGTGGAAAGGTTGCGATTACCAGACACGGAATCAAGACGAATATGAGTTAGTTCCATACGCATACCGCCCACCTGATTTCCGCAGGATATCATATTCGGCTTATTCAGATTACACTATACTAATGCAGATCTCCTCTACTCTCTTAGACTACACGTATTATCGCAGCATAGAAAATGTCCCGTGGAGGACTGCGACTGGGACAAAGCGACAACAAAGAAGGACATGGAACGCCACTTTCAGGCTCGCCACCGTGACTGGGCGAAAGGAAGCGGCCGTCTTTCTATGGGAGGCAAATGCGATGAGTGTGGACAGGAATTCGAGAGGCAGGACTACGTTTCTCGCCATAAAAGAGAGAAACACGGTGGCCAGAAACGGGATAGGAAGGCGGGCGGGTGATTCAATTCTGATATCTTGTTCTGGCATCGTCTTCTCACATCATTGGCGGTCTAGGTAGTTGCAACTTCGAGTCTCTGTCCGTATTTATCTAATTGTATTGTTCATGCTCGGTAAAGGTAGTGCGACGGGTGATGAAGTATGTGGGGAGATTTCTATCTCGAATAGTATTACCATCCTTGCTTGTAAGGACACGGTAGGTGTGCAGTGAGCCTGGGTTGGGACTAGTCGCCTATGTAACCATGTGGCCGGACTGGGAGAGGTATGCGGAGAGGTAAGGGAGGCGGGAAAGTCCGCATTCTACCCGAAAGCCGGACAGGCTCGAGACGGCCCGAGGAGAAGAGTACTCTACGAACGAATGCCTTCTCCAATATTAGCCGCCTTCCTACACCCAGGGACAAATGACAAAGGTGTACGTATTCTCTACTCCCACTCTTCCAGGATACCAGGTATTAACTCAGACCCTCGTCCGGATGAGCCTGCGGAGATCCGCATCTGCATCAAGATGACTCTTATGCCACACACCATGAGGCCCAGCACACCAGATACGTGGAACTGTGCTTTGTTGGCCGGTCTCCCACATGATAAAGCCCCGCTCCAACCTCGCGTGATGGCTGCGAGCCAACACCTCGTGCAAAGTCTGCATTCACTCGGCATAATACGGACGCGACCTGATGTGCTTGGTATGTTCTGTTTTGGCGTGATGGACCAGTACGAGTAAATATTGCCGAGTAGCCTGCTCTGTAGATTATACCCCGATACGATAAATCTAGGCGATTTGACCTCTCACGACATATACGCGCGAGGACTCGCAAGTGTGCTGTGCTACGTGGCTCCAAGCAGTAGAGATGCCTCCGGAGTTACCCATATGCATGCCGAGAAAGAGGGGGATGCAAAACATACATTATCATTCGTCTCTGACGCAGATAGGCGCCCAATATTGGAGAAGGCGCCTTTTCTGCTGGCCTGCCGCAGCTGTCGTGCGACGTGGAAATGCACCAACCGTAGAAGCACATAACACCGTAGAGGATGAAATTTCGAGGGGGTAACGGGGGTGGGAAAGCCTGGACAGGTGATGTGGTTACGAACAGGTATATAAATTAAGTTATTATGATTTCACCACTGGCCTTTAGTTAAATACCGCCGTATCGACCTCCTTTCACTTCATTTTAGCCACGCTCAAAATTCATTTCTAGGACTATTTCCACCATGGCCAATAACGACGATATAGAGGTCTTTGTCCAGTTCATGACCTACTGGAGGAAGCTGTCCAACTCCAAGAGTGCGGAGAGTGCGGAAAACATCACCAACGAGCTTGTCAGGCTGAGAGAGCGACACCAGGAGAACTGCACCATTATCAATCGTTTCACGGAAGATAACGTCAAACTCTCCAAACGGACTGGAGCGGCAGACGAAGAAATGAAAAGGCTCCAGGGAGAGGTCGAGCGCCTCCAGGTGGAACTTACTCGCAACAAAAAGGATCTAGCGGATGCCAAAAGGAAGGCAAAGGATTGTGATCAAAGGCTGGGGGAGGAAGCTGAAAAGGTGAAGCAATTGGAGCAGTACAGAGTGAATCTGGTGGTCGAATCAGGAGATGATGTGTATGTTCACCACCGTCCTAGTGCATCTTGATGGAGTCAAAATCACTGACCTGGATTTGGCTATCAGCAGCGAGAGATGGATCGAGCTGTGGAAGATGATCAACCAACTGGCCACAGACTATTTCTCTGATGACCTGGACCCGGATACGCTCCAAGGGGCTCGCGGTTGGAAACCGAGCACCAGTGAAGAGGGCTCGACGAATTTCCCTTCGCCGGCAACAAACTCGAAGGAGGCTAAGCAGATGCGTATCATCGCTGTCGACACAGCTATTGCCTTGGCTCTCATGGAGCATATCTTTTGGCCCGTTGGTATCGAACGTGAGTTTTCGGAAGCTCTATCTGACCTAGCTTGCCTAAGCCCCGATATGGAATCATTCCACAGGTCATCCTACCTCGCAGTCATCGACAAGATGGAGGATTATCAAAATGAGACGGTAGATCGGGCCGTGAAGGCCGCGAGGAAAGAAATCTTGAGTTCTATTTCCCAGATCCTCCCCGAGGCAAAAACAAAGGATTTTGGAAACCGTCTTGAGCACGTCTGTAAGGTGGCGGCGCGGGAATGGCGGATATTCCAGCAGTACAAGGAACGGTATGAGGTGGACACGGCTGCTGGAGAGAACTCCTATCGTCCCGTCCCACTATGGCAACCCGCCGCCGAGGCAAGCAGTCCCAGGACCAACGGAGCCGCGAGGCATCCCACCTCGGACGACACCCGGAGCAACCAAAGTGCAGAGCGCCCATCACCTTCCAGGCGGAAGTCGAAGTCGTCCGCCGTTGTGACCTGCGTGTGGCCGATGCTCAAGGTTGCAAATACTTCTAGTTCTGTGCCGAACATTCCGGGATTGGCATTGGTCTCATACCAGACAAGTGAAGCAGAGGAGCAAGTCAGGAGGGAGAAGAGAAGAACGAGCAGAGGGGAAAGCAAGGAGGACGAAAATACAAATATCTCGAGACCGATGGCAAAGATTGGGAAGTTTCTTCCGGGCTCTACGAATAGTTCCTAGAGGAAAGGGGTCAAAGGAGAAGAGTAGGAGCTACACATGGGGAAAGACGGGGGTAGGCGGTAGGGCATCTTCCTTCTAAATTGGCTCCTATTTGTACAGGAGAGGGCTAGTTACACACATTTGTTGCCATTTACACACCAGTCTTCTTCCTGATATCAAGAAAAATTATGAAAGAGCCTTTGTTTAATAGAGGTGAGTATATTATAAACCATCTGCTCTTTAACGTGGCTTCTCAGACTAGCTGGTATCGAACAATATATACGTCAACTTACGCCCTGGTCAAGAGTAGGATGTACCAAAGCTATATAGGCTACAATACCTCCCCTTTCAACGATCCGGTTTACTCGTACGATGATTCCAAACGTATATTAGAGTTCCATTATGTAGACTGTCAGAATTACAGCTGTTTTGGTGAAAACGCGTAACATTGTCGGAGATCCCCAGATCCTCTTTCGCCTTTGCCATGATGCCCCAAAACACATTGATCAACAGGGATATGGCGTGTCAAAATATATATTTTTGAGAGTGTTAGCCACTTGTAGTCCATGTAATGTCAAGCCACGAAGTGTCCGGCTGTTGAGTATCGAGCCGTGGGGTTTCAGGTCGTCGAGCATCGATCTTTGGACCAACGATGCTTCTAGTATCGAACTGGGTTGTGTCGAGCTGTGCAGTGTCGACGCTCGGAGTATCAGCCGAAGACGCCGCAGCCTCCTTTGACCACCCTTCCGCGGCTAGCTCGGAATCTCCAGGCTCCCAAAACTGAGTTTCCCCAGGAAGCTCGCTAATCTCCGCACTCTGCAGCATATTGAGTCCCGAGACATACTCTCCATCCAGCTCGGCGGGCGGCTGCCACTCCCCACCAAACCCAGACAGGCCAAACACACCCTGCATCTTCGCGTCGACAGGCAGCTCTGCCAGCCACGCACCATTACCCCCCCCCCCCCCCCCCCAACCTTTCTGCACCCTGTGCAGCTCTCGCATTTCATCGATGAGACATGCGTCGGGCCATGACGAAGGCGACGAGGAGGGCTGCGACGATGACGCATCCGACAACTAAGCCTGCTATGGCGCCGGGGCTACAACTGCCGTCATCCGTGATGTCTGCCTCGTCGTCGGTGCTGGCAGCCGTGCCATTATTGGCGTCGATCGTAGGTCCAGGTGTGGCGCTAGAGGGGGATGCTATAGGCGTGGCGTAAGACGTGGATGCTATGGCCGATACGCAGCAGTTAGCCTCGGCGGAAGAGAACGAGGTCGGGGGAACACCTACACTCCGAGCTAGCGCTGGGGTCAGGAAGGGTACGGTATAGCGTTTCGGCGTCCTCCGGTAGACCTACCTCTCCTGCGCAGGTGATTGGTGTCTCCGGATGCCCTAGGTTTGTCGGGTCGTCATAGACTGTAACGGTGATGCATGCACTCCCCGTTTGCTATGAGAACAGTCAGAATCACGTCGCAGTGGCAATCAAGCAAAGTCGTAGTGAGGAACTGTTTACCACGTGCTTGTCCAATCTTCCTCTGTGACCCAGGACGGCATGACCGAAACGCTGAAAGCCGGTGCGAAGAGAAGTGTCGGCGTCAGCCCGTCTACTAGGCCATTCGACAGACACGCTTTGCCCACGTTCTGCGTGTAATATTTGCTCCTCCAGTTTATTATGCAGCCTGACCAATACCTCAGTTCGTATAATGCCCCATTTCCTCGGTATGTCTCTTCGTGGCATAAAACACTGGAGGCTCCTAGGTGTTAGTGCCGAAGGCGAGAGGCTAAAGAGGGGTCATAGAGAGGGTAGCGGCAGGCTCACTAGTAGCGCCGTCCACATAGTAGCCGATCACATTGTTACCATGTAACGTCGTCTCTTCTGCTGCTGTACAAAGGAGGGCGTGGAGCCAGAAAACAGGAGACGGCAATGGCCGTCGGATTGAGAGATTCAGTGCCATCTTCTCGGGTGAGAAGGGGCGAGTAATGAACGACAAAGCTTTTTTTGAGGACAGAACAAAGTAGGTAGGAGGTAAAGTAGCATGACATGACGCTATACAGGCTATCTCGCAGAGGACATGAGGGGACAGAGGGCGAGGTGGAATACGAAGGGAGGACGAGGAGAGTCGTGACTGTTTGGCCTCATTATTTCAAAACATTCCGTGGCAACCCTTTGGGGTAAAAAGGAGGATCAATGCGATCCACCTTCCCGACCCCAGGATAGCTCGAATGCCTCCCTTGCATAGCTTGGATGGCCGCCTTGTGTGTGTTGTAACATCCCACGCCACACCCGTGATTTAATATCTCCAGCCTCTCTGGGAATTTCTGGTAGGCCGGCAATGGCGACATAGTCGAGTCTTCTGTACTAGTCTGGCCGTCCCTTGGAGTCCATAGCAGGACGATCCTGAGGTGGCTGAGTTGAAATGCAGTATAAGCTACGATCTATAACCATGTCTACCTATGTAGAGACGATACCTGCCACAGGTAGTACTCCAAGAGGATTCTGGTCACTTTCCATGATGACGGTAGAGATACCCTCCAAGAAGATGTTTAAGGACTGAGGTATAATAATGATTATTTTCCAGACATCATCCAAACTCACCCGAACCTACTGGCACATTTAGCTTCCTCTCATTCCAACATAAAGATGACTGGAGTTGCTCCTAGAAGGGTGTTGAGTGGGACAGCTGCGCACAGCTGTCAATATAAAACCGAGTCCCCACTATCTCGGGAAATGCTTGTAACAATAATACTTCAACCTCCCCAAATATTCTCCTTCCATCTCGAAACCCAACGCTTTGCGCGGACAACCCTCCCACCCCCAACATCCTCGAGGCCCTATTATTACCGCGATACCCGGGGGCCACCTATACCGAAGCAGCTTCGACGGTACCTTTTTAAGAGAAAACCTGGCCTCGAGGCGGGCCAAAGCGCGATCATGGTCGTGTGCCGGTTCTACCAATCGGGCGCCTGCAAGTTTGGCGGTACGTCTGGCATCAATCCTTCCTCGACGCTCGAGGTGTTCTCTCCCCACAAGAACCGACCGCGCTTTCCCTCCCACGTCTCTTGCTATTGGATTCCTGTCCGGTGTTCATATGCGCCCATGGAGGCTCCCCACGTAGCAGAATGCTGATCCCTCGTTCGTATCCGCAGACCAATGCAAGTTCGAACACCCCGGCGCGTCGCGCTCACAGAACCGATTCTCGGCTTTTGGCGGAGGGGCGAAGACCACTGCGATTTCCGGATGTACGTGCCATACCTCGATATCAGCTCCCCGCGCAGCTTCAAAATACCCAAGACCGATTCAAACCCCGTGGAGAGGGTGGAGTAGACATTGGGACTGACGTTCGGTTCTTGTTGCAGCTCTACCATACAGCCTGTCCAAGGAAGCTATCGAGAAGGATCTGACATCCGAGGCACCGACGTGGATACTATCGTGCTACGGCCCGGGGAGGGACGCTCCCGAGCAGCTTTTTGGCGGCTTTCCGCGGGAGCAGAGCACAGATGAGATCCGGCTACATTATGAAAAGGGGGTTCAAGCTGGGAAGCAGCAAGAGGCTGTACGTGTGGAATCCCTCCAGTCGCCCATACCCCCATCCCCTCCCGTATCCCCAGTTTCTGCTTCCAGCGCTCTCGAGGCTTCACCGACGGACTCTTTGCGTCGACGGCTTCTGGAGAAGACAATGGACCAAGAGGGAACCAAGCTAACATCCTCTCGCTACTCCCAGATCCAAGAGATAAACCAGCTCTACGAAAACGCGAAGAACCAGATGCAAACCGCCGTCTCCAACCTCGACAATGCAATCCAGTTCATCACCGACGGCGCGAATAAGCACCCCAACAGGCAAACCATCGTCGACTCCACGAACCCCGCCGGACGCACGCCTGGCGAATTCGCCGTGGGAAAAAGGATGAACCCGACCTCGTCGAACCCCTTCAGCAGCGGCGGAACATCAACAACAAGTGCATTCGGCTCGGCCCCGGCGACGGGGAGCGCCTTCGGCCAGCCCTCCGCCCTGGGACAGACCCCGAACCCGTTCGGACAGCCGACGCCCAGCTTCGGGCAGCAGGGCGGCGGTGCCTTCGGGAAGCCGGCGGCGCCTGCGTTCGGCGCCACCTCGACGCCGACGTCAGCGTTTGGCTCAGCCTCCACAACGTCAGCGTTTGGCTCGACGTCAACGACCTCGGCGTTTGGGCAGCCAAGCGGCGCATTCGGACAGCCGAGCCAGACGGGCGGTAGTGCCTTTGGACAGACGTCCGGGATGGGCCAGCGGACGAGCGCGTTTGGAACACCAGCGGCCCCGGCGTTTGGGCAGACGGGCGGGGGTAGCGCCTTTGGTCAGCCGTCGCAGCTTGGTAGCGGGGGGTCCGCGTTCGGACAGCCGAGTGGGATGGGGCAGAAGCCGAGTCCATTTGGCGCGCCCGCGGCGTCGTCCGGGGGCTCGGGTTTCTCGGCGTTTGCGAACGCGGCGAAGACTAGCCCGTTTGGCGCAACGGCAGGACAGGGACAGCCGGTTGCGTCGAATCCGTTTGCCGCCGCGACAGGGCAGCCCGTCGCGTCGAGTCCGTTCGGTGCCGTAGCCGCACAGGGACAGCCGGCTGCGTCGAGTCCGTTTGGCGCGGCGGCGGCGGCGGGACAACCCGTTGCTTCTAATCCGTTTGCTGCGGCGCAGGGGCAGGCGGCGCAGGCGGCGCCTAACCCGTTTTCGAAGAGCGACGGCATGGGTTCGGGGATGGATTCTCAGCCGACGAGCGGTGGGTTTGGGACGCAGCAGGCGGCGAGCTCGCCGTTTGGACAGCAGCAGCAGGCGGCCCCTAACCCCTTCGGCCCGCCGAACCCATCACCGTTCGGCTCGGCCGCCGCGGCCTCCGCCCCGGCGCCTGCCGGCGACGCGGGCAACCCCTATCCCCCTGGCTCTGAGAAGCAGCACCCACCGCTGGGGTCCTACGCCTCAGTGTCGATGGGACGGCTGTCGGCGTGGAAGGGGAGGCCGGTGAACTACAAGGGGGACGTCCCCGGGTACATAAGCGGGAGTGGGAAGTGGACCAGGATATGGTTCCCCGCGGGCCCGCCGGGATATTATGCCGATACGGAGGTGGCGGGGGGGCAGCTGGCTGATGAGGCGAAGAGGGCGTGGGAGGGCTTCAAGGGGAGGTTTGATGTCGTGCCGGAGGTGCCTCCTCTCAGGATACACTGTCAGTGGGACATATGAGCAGGGTGCTGGAGCTTGCTGTCTTTGTCGGGCAGGGGAAGGGAAGGGAAGCTCCGGGGACCACATGTTATGATATTGTGAAGTGGAAGTTTGCCGGAGAGGAGCATTATGAGGGCATTGTAAATTGGTGAGGTGAATGGCGGCAAGGCGGAAGGGGGGTCAACGTGACATGAGGCATACAAACCCGGCGTTTTGGGCAACAAGGGCGCAATTAGAACTTTGAATACCGGCAATTCGGTGCTTCTACTGGGCGCCATTCATTCTATGGGAATTATCTTCTTCTCTGTCCTTTTTAACAACATGTCTTTCTTACTTTTTGGTTCATCTGGTATGGGCAGGTATGGGCAGAGAATATTGACTATGTTAAGTCTTCGTCTTTTAGATCATCACTCTTTGACTCGACGTGACTCCTGGCCATTTATACATATCGTTATTCTACTGATAGGTCGTGGCTGTTGGCCCTTTACATGTCATCGTGATTCTACTCACGGTTTTAACACAAACATGGGTCTTCAGGCCTTGGAGCCATGCTGCTACAATCACCAGAGTCACAGAGAATATTATAACGGTACGGAGGGAGCGTTTGTGTTCAAGATGTCTTTATTGGGCTACAGCTATCCCATCGCAGTCTGACACTTCCATGCCAGCGGCCATGGTACCCGCCGTCCCCCTAGACAAACCTGCTCGTTGTCGGTCCATGACGCACTTAAGCGGCAATGGTGACCTCAACCTCAACACCGGCCTCGATGTTGACGATGATCTGCTTGACGACCTCGGTGGGGGCGGTAAGGCTGTTTCATTCATGTTAGCCGTCATGGTCTCTAGATGATTCCCATACGAGCGGCTGGCGCTTGTGGGAGACTGCTGCCACCTCCTCCTCCGGAGGAGGGCAAGCGGCGAGGGGAAAGGGGGAAGACGTACTCGATAAGACGCTTGTGGATCCTCATCTCGTAGGTGTCCCAGGTCTTGGAACCCTCACCGTTGGGGGTCTTGCGGGTAGAGATCTTGAGGGTCTTGGTGGGGAGGCGGACGGGGCCCTTGACGCGGAGGTCCTTGGTCTTGGCGCGCTCGAGGAGCTCGCTGGACACCTTCTCGAGGGCCTTGACGTTGCGCGACGAGAGGGTGATGCGGATCTTGTGGGTCTTCTGTGCGTCGGGGGATATGCTTGTCAGTAGTTGCTAGTATTGGAGTCGGGGGGAGTGACGGAGGGGAGGCAAGCAGGAAGGCTGAGATTCAAGAATCGCAGGGGTTGCTGGGGAGGGCAAGCAGGGAACAAAACGTACGGGCGCCTCGCCGAAGTCCTTCTCTCCCTTGTTGTAAGACATCTTGAATGATTTGTATGAAGATTTATTTATCCTTCACGACTCGAACGGCTTGCGTATCGGCAAAGTGATGAAGGCGGTAGGTTTGGTGGTTGGTGTGAATGTAGAGGGAGGAAAAAAAGTTCGTCGGCGAATTGGGTGTTTTTTTGGTGGGGTGCTTGATAGGGCTAGAGGGGCTTTCCATTCTCAAGGTCGCTTGGTCTGTGCGCGGGATGCAAGGGGGTACGTACCTACCCACTTTTGTAAGGTGGGGTTGTCGTGTAGTAATACTGGAGCTGGGAAGGATTCAATTGAATGTGAGAGGCGTGCCTGCCTGGAATGGACTCAGAATGAATCATCCGGTGAACACTCATACCAAGGGGCGATCAATCTCGAATTTAACTATTCTGGGGCAATGGGAAATAATCCAAGTCGCTGGTGCCTAATTTATGACTTTTTGAACCCGGGTGATGATTCTGGGGTCCGTGATACTTAAGTTCTAAGATTTGCCTGTACTTCGGTGAGCTTCATATCGCCACCTGACAACCTCAAGGTCTCAGAACGAGTGCTAAGCAAAGGCAGGCGCTCCACGGACGAACGGACGAAACAAACGACCTTTCATAAAAAATAACTGATCCGCTAACATAGAGAGGACTACGATCCCTACTACACCTGTTACAATGCCTCTCCCAACATTTGCGCCCTTCCCCATACGAGCCTGGCGGGAGAGCCTTCCCAGCGAAGATTGGACAGCCGGCCTTGTCGCCTGGTCCACCCTCGCCCAGGCCTACCTCGCCCTCTCTCCCGCGGAGCTCCAGTCACAGATCTCGGAGGACTCTTCTGCAGTCGACTTCCTCCTCACCTTCGCGGAGGAGGTCGCCCGCGACGGGCCCGCCATCCTAGGCTCCGCCCCCGCATCCCGCTCGCTCCTCGCCTCCGCCCTGCAGCTCTCCGCCTCCATCCTCGAGATCCCATCCTCACCGCTACTGAAATGGACCTTCCTCGCCGATCTGAGTCGGGTCTACGGGAAGAAGCTGGCCGCGCCTGTGATGGCGACGGTCGCGGGAAAGAAGGGCTTCGAGAGCGAGCTGCTAAATGTGAAGCGCTCCCTCACACGAAGGCTGGAGGAGGGTGTGCACGGTGACGTGCGGAGTATCGATGCCGACCTAGCAAGGCTTAATCACCTCATACACGTGTCGCCCGATGTGGCGGCGACGTTCCTAGCGGGTAGCGACTTTTTCGATGCCCTGGTATCGGCATACCGACTCATGAATCCGCCCCTGAGGAAGGTCATCGTCGCGACGACATATCTCTGCCTCGTGGGGCTGACTGACGGGGGAGCACCGCGATTCGCGATGCTCTCGGACAAGCTATTCGAGCTCAAGGCTGCCGCGGACGCGCATCGTGCGGGTCCTCTACGCGAGACTGACAGCTTGGTCGTGGACCTCGTGAGCTCGACGCCCGTGCTCAAGCAAACGATGAACAAGGCCGAGGGGGCAGGCGTCGCTACGGGGACGCTGAAGGGGAGGATTACGGCGCTGGAGGCGTACCGACGGGCCGGGTCCTCCGGGGGTAGGTCGAGGAAGATGCTGAGGAAGAGGCCAGAGAAGGGGAAGAGCGTCGTCGTTGCCAGTGGTGGGGGCGCGGGTGTGGCGGGGCCTACGGAGATGAACGTGCACGTTATGAGTCAGATCACGGGGATACAGGATCTGTTCCCGGATCTGGGGGCGGGTTTCATAGCGAGGTGCTTGGATGAGTATGGTGAGGATACGGAGGCGGTCGTTGCGCATCTGCTGGAAGGATCGTTACCGCCGCACCTAGCGGAGGCTGACCGTTCCGAGGAGCTGTACGTACTTTTCTCTCCCGAAATACGGATCTACGGGGGGTTTCCGGGGGTTATACTAACGAGTTTCTTCACCAGGTCCGAGTACCCGCCAAATCGCACCATGGACATGGCGCCACGACCCACCCCGCCGCTGGCCGCCTCGCCGCTCCCTGAGCGCCGCAACATCCACGACGACGACGAGCTCGACCGCCTCGCGGTTTCCACCTCGGCGCTTCGCTTCGGCAAGCGGCCCCAGAAAACGGCGGACGAGCTGCTGTCGGACAAGGCGTCGGCGCCGAAGAAGTCGGCCATTTACTCGGCCCTCCTGGCGTTCGACGAGGACGACGACGAGAGGGACGACACGTACGACGCAGACGACGTGGGCGGGGCGGTCGACGCCGCGGACGAGGTCGACAGGGAGTCGGTCGAGGAGGCGCTGTACAGGGCGTATCAGGACAACGCGGCGGTGTTCCGGAGAGGGTTCGCGGGGCCTGAGAGGGAGAAGCTGAAGGTCGAGACGGGGATGGCGGACGAGGCGGTCGAGGGGTGGGCGGTCATGCTGGAGCGGAGCGCGCACCTGAGGCAGAGGCTCGAGAATAAGTACACAAGCTTTAGCGGGGCGCAGGTCCAGCTGGCTTCGTCGAGGTGGAAGGAGCCGGCTGCGGGCGAGGAGGGGGGCGAGGGGGCGGACAGGGCGGGGGGGCACGCTTCTGATAGGGGGAAGGGGGGCAGGATGCGAGGGGGCAGGGGAGGGGGTAGGGGAAGAGGGGGCGGCGCCGCGGGTGGCGCCGGCTCGGCTGCCGGGGGGGAGAGTACGGAGGCGACGGAGGCGGCGAGGAGGAGGAAGGAGGCCGCGAAGGGCTCGAGGGCGAATCATAATCGGAGGGACCAGAGGGCGAAGAAGATGGCGCGCGGAGGGGGGCTCCCTGGCTGAGGAGGGCGAGCGTCGTTCATTCGGATGGGAGAGAGGCTGCGAACTCGGATGCTACCAGCGTCTTGGTCACACTAGATTTAGAGTAGAGGTTACGACGGGCGGTACTCCCCAGTATGGCGAGATGCTCCTGGTCGTACCAAGTATTCACTCCTGCGTCCTTTTTCTTAGAAGGCTTATCTAGCATCGGCGACTGTGCTACGACAAAGATACAAGTTGGAAGAAGGGCTCAATTTTACGGGTTGAAAATATCGTCTTAGTCTGACTTGGCGTTTATGCTGCGGTGAGTGGAGGCTATGTGGTGGCACTTACTGATGTAAACGACCATTCCCACCCCTTTTCCCATTTTCTCCTCCTATTCCCTCTTCCTCCTATTCCCTCTTCCTCGCCGGACTACTCCAAAGCGGAGGCGTGAACAAGAACTTTTGCCCTACTCAACAGTCCGGTCTCTACGACGAGGAAGTTGTTTTGCGTCGGGAGCATGGGAATAGCCCTTTGTGCAAGTGAGAACGGATGTCCTTGGCGATATTCTAACGGGGAAATAATGGGGGAAAGGAAAGGGGAGAAAAGCAAGCTACCTGCATCGGGGCTGGCTCCGGCTCGATCCGACCGCCGCCCCCTGCCCGATCACTTTCTGGCCATGTTCTGGGCAATCCGGTCGGAGCTTGGGCGCTCAATAGCGTCGGGGTTGCGGCCGGATACTTTCCCACGACCATGGGGGTGAGCCCCTGCCCAGAAGTAAAGTTCACCCCGGTTCGCTGCTGGCAGGGAATTGCTCTAACGGAGTAATAATAATACTGCATAGTATCATGTAGCTATACAAGTATCTCCGGCCAATCCCCCGTGGACTGGGCAGCGGCGCCGTACATCGGAGTAAACCCCGGAGTACAAGTACAAATCCGACCTGTCATGATCTGTCACAATGCAGGGCGCCTCGAACGGTACGTACTGGAATACTCCAGCTGCGGAGAGCAGACCGAGCCACCTCTGCACTCGGAAACAAAGGCACATGCCCCGGTCCCAACGGTGTGTGTTGGTGTCCGCCGAGTAACCTCATTCGCGGACGCCCTCCTGTAGCCTCCGGCCAATTAGTCGGGAATGTGAATGTGGACAGCAGGCTGGGTTCTCGTGGGTTGTGACTTCCCCTTCCAGAACATGAAGAGCTGCCATTTCCCATCGCGCTTTCCTTGGGTGAGGCAACGTGTTTTCGCACAAGTACCCGCGTCAGCGCGATACTCATGTGGCGCTGGGGCTCAGGGCAGGAGCAACCACAGTCAGCTTCCACTATGAGTACTCGATTCCGGAGTACTATGTATACCTTGACACCTTAACTGCCGAATATTTTCTGGAGTGCATCCAATAGAATATTGGCACTTTCGCCATACCCCCTTCTCCCTGTCACCCGCCCCCATTCGCTCCTTCTTTTGGTGAAGAGGGGGAGGAATGAAATGTCGTGGACATACAAGTGTAACCATGTGAGGCAGTTGGAATTGGGTTTGACCTATCTCCACTCTCGACCCGCTAATTAGGCCGCTAGCCCGTTTTAACCCTGCAGGAGCTCCGGACTTGGCAATACAAGCACGAATGTTGTGCGTGCGGCCGCATGATAATATACTTTAAATGGGAGCGCCCGCAGCTCTGCTCTTCCTTTCTCTTCGGTCCAGCTACTACCAGTGTGTAGAGGCGGGAACTCGTAATGTGAAAACACTCCAACCCACGGCCCGGCCTATGAGTATCGGTACCGGAAACGTGGAGGATGGCTGACGGTTCATTTCATCCCTTGCCTCTCTCTCTCTCTCTCTCCCTTGCGTCGATGTTCACTCGATGCGCAATGCAACCTCGCCAGGGTCACGGTTTGACACCATCCACCCCGTCTTCGTTCTTGTTCCTGGTCATTGGTCTGTGATGCGCCCCCGGCTCTCGCATTTCATACCCTTGGAGATGGATCTGTGCTCCCATCCTATTTCGGGAGAGCAGTGCCCTCACATGCCACCCCTTCCAGGCCGTGAGGGTGCGAAGGAGCTGACCTGTCGGTCGTTGCGCGCGCAGAAGATGACCCATCAGGCTGGACTGCAAGCGACGGTGGGTCATGGGAGTGCCTCAATGAAACCCTGTCTCCCCATGAAGATGTGGAGATATCGAAGAAAATCTAGCTGTCTTGAGAATATTCGGGATAAGGCAGCCCCGGGCTGACCGGTGGACTCGCGAGGTGGTGTTGCCCAACGGCCCATGTGCATTCCCAAGACATGGACGGCCGTTGGGTCAGCCATGTCTTGGGCGAGTCAGCTGCGCCTCTGATGACGTTCACTTTCCTTTTTCCTTTTGGCGTGTGTGTCTCAGGTCCAAGACCGGCCCTCCTCGTTAGCGCTGGTTCCTTTTCTCCGATGTATTGGAAGCAAGCGAGCGAATGGGGGAGGGGAGAGTATGACGCTCGGCTGGCTGAGAAGCTAGCAATATACTACGTGAGTATGGAAAATACGAAATCGACGTGGACGGGATGGATCGCCCCCGCTCATATCCACCCCTTTTTGGGGAATTGTCTGACCCTCCTTTACACGCGATGCTCTCGTCACACGGCGTTTCTAGCCATCTTGTTTGCTGGGTAATCTCACCGGTTGCATGTCTACCGCGCATGGATGTGGGCCTGGTCCCAGACTGTCGGGACTCGTTCGTCTTGGATATGTTGCCCTGGCTTTGGGCGCCTGCCAATGGCGTTTTGGCTCCCATCCTTGCTGGGCACCTCCCTGCCAAATATCCGCCCCGCCGCTGCCGCTGACACTGCCGATTGCATACAAGCCCGAACATTGGGGTCCCCGGGACCATCCCTCGGCTGTGCTGGATGACTCGGCCCGAACCTACTCTAACGGCAACCCGAGAGGAAAAAGGGGGAGGGGGGCATCCAGCTGAGCTGGAGACACGGGTTTGATCTGGGGGCGATCAAAGGAAAGCTATGCCTATGGCCCATGTACGTGGTCGTGACATGGAGAACAGGCATTTTGTATGCAAGGAGGGAGGTATCAGGACTACGAGGGCTAGGCCATGTCTCGACATAGTGCCTTAACCCTAGAATAGCTCCTCTCTCATCACCCCCCCCCGACACCTCGTCACCCCAGTCGCTCCCTAGATCACTGCTTTTCTCTTCCTCTCTTCTCAAGCTTTCACTGTTTGCAACTCACTTCTCAGAAATTTCCTCATCCGCGCTCATCTTCCTCCTTTCCCACCGCCCCCTTCCCTGTCGTGCCACAAACACAAACCCTGCCTGCCCGGGGCGTGTGGCTGAGACGGACCCCGACGCCATGTACCGACTACCCCCGGAGATCCTAGTGGAGATTGTATCTCACCTCGAGGTACAAGGGGAGCACGATTGTACCCGAGGCTGCCCGTACATCTCCCAGCTCAAACACCTCGCCGCCACCAGCCGCACGCTCGCCCAGATTGCAACGCCTGTCCTATACCGCCACGACGCCACACATGCAGGGCGGGCGACCTTCCACGGCGCCCGCCTCGGGTCGGTCTATATGATCGCTCGTTCCCTGTCCTTCGGCGCCGACCTCGACCGCAAGGCATTATTCCGCCTCCCCGGGTACAAGAAAACCGCCGTCGGGTCCGCGCTCCACGTCGCCGTGAACGAGGGCCACCTCGCCGTCGTGAAGTACCTTGTCGAGAACGGCGCGCAGCTGGACCTCGGGGGCATGGACGTCTGCGCATGTGAGCACGGAGACCACCCATACTGGCCCGCCCCGCCGTGGACGCCGCTCCACCTGGCCCTCTGCAGAAATCGGATCGATATAGCCGAGTACCTCGTCTCCAAAGGTGCGCACTTCATCCTGAGCAGGGAGCATCGCCTCGGTAGTGATTCCGACGGAATGCAGTTCATGCGCGGGAACGTGCTTGCGCACCGCGCCTCGCCGGGGGTGCATATTCTCCAGGAGGTGGCGAGACGGCGGAGCCTGAGAATGCTCCAGTTTCTACTGACGCACCCCTCGGGCGGGGACCTCGTGTTTGACGAGTACCCTCTTGGCTCCACCACGCCCTTGCACTACATTGCTCGAGTTACGGACGACGAGGTCGATCTGGAGATTATGAGAACCCTCCTCGACCGCGGTGCGAGGCTTAGCCCTGAGGGATACCAAGACCTGCGGCATGGCGGGGGGCCGCTGCCGTTTGACCGTCCGTTCATAGACTGGGTCGACGGCTATGAGAAGGCGAAGCGCGGTAAGGGCAAGTATGTCTGCGGGAGGCACCCCTTCCAGCAGCTCCTCGCGTTCCTGGAGTACCTGTCCGAAGACGGGCGGACGTACCTCAACCCCATGAGGGTGCGGGTCCTAGAGCTGTGGATGGACAGGGGCCCCTCGAGGATGGACTGCGGGTGGTCGCTGCTCTACCAGGCCTTCGGGGTGGTGGCCGAGGCCGAGGAGCCGGGGCCGGAGGTCATCAGGCGGTGGGTGCTGCGCTCGATCCGCAACCCGAAGATGGAGCCCATAGGCCCCATGACCGTCGCGGACGTGATGGAGTTTATCCCGAGCCTGGGGTTCAGCGAGGAGGCGCTGTGGCCATTGGAGGAGCTGCTGACCGAGGCGGCGCGGGCGGGGCTCGCGAGGGAGTGCGCGTGGCTCCTGAAGCATGGGGCGGAGGTGGATGCGAGGGACAGGGACGGGAGCACGGCGCTGCATCTCGCGGCGACTGGGGGGTTCGTGGACGTTGTGGAGGTGCTGATGGATGGGAACGCGGACGTGGGGGCTAGGGATACGATGGGGGAGACGGCGCGGGAGAGGGCGGAGAGGTACAGGCGGGAAGATGTGGTGGAGGTCCTGAGGGGGTACAGGAGGGAGAGGGTTGAGAGGCGGGCAGTGATATCGTGTTGCTGGGGGTAGGGCGTGAGTCGGGTTGGATTAGAAGTTCGTCTTGGAGCCGGGACGATGGGTCATTGCGAGTGTCATATAGCCGCGACGAGTTACGGAGCCAGTCGGAGCCATCCAGGGCGATATGGACGGGGATTCCGCATTGTGGGACCCCGTGGCATCCGGGAGACTCTGGAAGCGCCGGCGATAATGTCCGGCCTCCTTCCCGACCCAAAGAAGACCTTGCTTACCCACCTGTCAAGTTCTTCGCCTCTCAGTTCTCTCCCGCATCGCCTGTTCATCAGATTGGACATTCCATACTATCTCACCGCCAGGCACCAGCCAGCCTCGGGCACCCAGAAAGCCCCTTCGCAAGCCCCCACCCCTCAGACTAATATGCGAGCCCGGTCCGGATCAATTTGTCTGCGGTCAGGTACATATGAGACTATAACTGCCATCTTATCGCAGGATTCTGCCTGCTGGAGGATTAAGGGGCTTTGGGGGCAGCCGCCAAATTGTTCACCCAGTCAAGGCCCCTGGTCAATTTTGCCGGGATACAAACGGGAACCCTTTTTTCTAGCGCTCACTCGCCATTTATGCGCCAGTCTCGGGCCCGAGCCGCGACTGGATGGGACCGAAGACCTTCTTTCTCCTGATAGGACGGTAGTCCGAGCCAGGTCCACCATATCCTGGTGTTACACACACGCCGACGGTCTTTGAGGCCGCGCTAGCTGACGCAGATGATGATAATATCAAGCCGAGGGGAGGAGAAGGGCGTAAATTGAGGTCCGGGAGGTGGAGGGAAGGATTTCAAAGGTAGCTGTTTCATACTATTATATCTACTTTACTTTTAAAGCAAGCCTGGATATATATAGAATGTGTATCTTGGCATCGCGGGCGCGGAATGAAGACTTGGCTTGGTGGAGGAGGCATTGCATTATCGTAAAGTATAAAGGGGGAGGGACTTGTAGGGCGAAAGCTACAATCGCCTTCCCACCACCAGCTGGAACACGGACATGCGCCTCTGCACGCACACTGAAAGAACCAGAACACCTACATCCCCTGACAACTTTTCTTTCTCCCGCAAGCTATGATGCGCCCCACGCACTTCCTCCTCGCGGGCGTAGCCTCGGCAGCAGGCCTACTCCCCCGCCAGGACATCGTGCCCAGCCCGATCCCGATCATCGGCGCCTCGGCCACGGGCAGCCTCTGCCCGGACGGAACCTGGAACGTGGAGATCGACCTCGCGCGGGGCTCCGGCGTGATCGGCTTCACGGCCGCCGAGGTCATCGCGACCTCGGAGGAGCCGGGCCAGGGCGGGTGCCTCATCATCGTCGACATGAGCTACCCCGCGGGCTGCACGATCGCGACGGTGACGCCCAACATCAAGACGTTCGTGGACGGGGACGAGACGGCGGTGGCGAGGCTGGTGGCGGACCTGAAGATGGACTACTCCGAAGGCGGGGTGGTGGGGTCGGAGGAGTTCAGGACGGTCCCCGTGCTGGGGGAGAGCGACGTCGCGCTGAACCAGCACTCGAGTAGGTATCCGCTCGACGCGAGCGTGGGCACGGACAAGGAGGGGTTGCTGAATAGTCTGGTTCTGGATCTGAGTTTGAGCGTTGAGACGAAGGGGGAGACGGCGGCGTTGTTCCAGTTGGAGAGTGTGGCTTTTAATGTTACGAGTCACTCGCACCACGACGATCTGCAGAACTGCGTGTAAGTGTTGACGATAGCTGGGAGGCGTCTGTCAGACTTGGTCCTTCCTTCCCTCTTTATCCTGGATTTCTACGGGTTACGCTGACGAGAATGAATAGCCGATGATAGTGGGAATTACCTCATGGGTTCGATGGGTACGTCGTTGGGTAGCTAAAGGGCGATGCTAAGTGGAGGAGGAAATAGAATAGGAAGCGGTTGGGTATGTATATTGTCAGGGCTTTCTTCCTTTGTATTTTCAACCCGTCCAGCTTGTACAGCAGAAGAAGGAGGTGATACCTCAACCCGGATCCGAAAGGATCACACCTCGGGGTGTGTAAGGAGAGAGGAAAACCAGCCAGCAATCTGAGTCGCGGTATCGGTGCATGATGGGAAGATCAAGATACTTCGGAATAAGATATTAACGGGATAAAACAATTCTCAGGATATCACAGCCTCGCGCCTCTAGGGGCTACGTTCCCTTTCATTCCCTCCAAACCATCCCTTTCATTTCCTGCCAAACCATCCCTTTCATTTCCTGCCAAACCAACCTTTTCCGTTCCTTCCAAACCAACCTTTTCATTTCCTTCCAAACCATCTCTTGTCCATTGACCCGAACAAAATACCACAGGAGCCTGATTCTCCCCCTTTAGATCCAGCCCAGGACGGCGCCCAAGACAAACAGGGCCACGCCATAGACATAAACGGGCGCCGAGTTTCCGGCCCCGGCCTCTTCCATATCCCCATCATATCCGTCGTGTCCACGTTCTCCTGCTTCACATCCGGGTGTAGGCGTGGCGTTGGGGTCATCGACTGGAAGGATCGACATTCGGTTGCCGGAAGCGCATCGAGACGTGGTCGAGGTGGTCCAGATGGGGGAGCCGGTGGCGGCGTGCATGCCCGTGCCGGAAGCGGTGGCCGTGGTAACATTCTCATATCCGAACTTGACGAAGGTGGAGGTGGAGCTCGCGTCCGGGTTCGAGCTGGCAGTGGCATTGGCGCTGGTGGTAGCATTACCCGTCAATGTTGTCTTGGGGACGGAACTGACGACGCCCTCCGTCGGACTAGAGACGTTGCCGGCGTTCAGGGAGGCATACATGCCGCACCCGTCCTCGTCCCCGTGCTTAAAGGGCGCGAGGGTCATGGAGGGAGCCTCCGTCATAGTGCGGGTCGAGTTGGCGCTCACAGGGAGCGGGATCCAGAAAGGACGCCCGATCGGGACTCGCATGGTCGTGGTCGTGTTCTGGCCGTGGATCGAGTGGGTGGATACCCCGGTGCCACCGGTGGAGGGTTCGTTGATCTCGGCGGCCGAGGAGAGACCGAGAGAGAGAGCTGGGAGCGTGATACCGACCTTCGGGTTCATTGCGCCTGCCGTTCTGTTGTTTAGCTTCTAGAAGTGGGTGGCTTGGTTTTGTTTTGAGGATTTGGTGTGTGAGTGAGGAATTGTTTCGAGTCGATGGGTAGATATGGGTATTGTTGTTCGAGCTTGAGAGGCGATGTTATGGAAAGGAGAATAGAGGGATGGTCGAGGAAGGATGGGTATTTAAGCCTGGCTGTCGAGATAGAGAATCACTCAGGGAAGAAACTCGCGTCTCTGGCTTCGATATTGGTGCGCCAGCATTCACAGGATTGGAGCAAACAGTCGTCTTGTTCCGGTCTCCTCGGCGCCACCGTCCCACCTCCAGTTGCAGCTTTAATTGCAGCTCCAGTTGGAGCTCTAGCTACTCGGAGTGGATGTCCATACTATGCTTCATATGCCCAGTCCGACCAGCTTCCACTCCACTTACATGACAGTGGTCCTCCCTCTGCGGTGTGGAACTTGGGCCTTCCTCTGCTCCACCTCTGCCTAGGAATACTGGTCGTCCAGGCCAGAGGTATTCTGTAACGGTCAGCTAACTCGTGAGGTGGGGATTGGACCAGTCTCCGGCGGCCTTACCTGGCTTGGGCGGAGTTTAACAGACACTACAGCATATATCACAGTGTATGCGCCAACGAGGAGATGTTCTTTATCCAAGGAAGACGCACTTTTTCTTATCCGATAAATAGAATCCAAAAATATATACGTGAGAAGAGAAGTAAAGGCTATGTACTAGGTATCACCACCTCCCCGTCATAACTCCAGCATGAACCTCTCATTCACACCGGCTAGTCACTCAGCACCCCCGTCAGTCGGTGGATCCTCTCGAACCGGCTCCTCCGCAGCCGGGTCCGGGATCTCGATATCGACAGGCAAGTTATCGCATGGGATCCACTCGAGCTCGACGTACTCGGTGACGGGCGCGTCGCCCTTCCCTGTGAAGGCGTAGATGCCGGACCCCCTGAGTGACGCGGTCAGGTTGATGACCAGCAGGCCGACGTTGCCGCCCTCGGCGACGCACTCGGACGCGAAGGGGCCATCTATGGGCGTTACTACGCCGTTGCCGTCGCTGCCTGGCTCGGTCCGCCCAAGGTTCTCGGGACCGACCTCAAGGTTGACGTTTTGAACTGTGGGCCGCGTGTTGGTGGACGAAACCCTGGCGGTGTTGCTGAACTATTGACGCCGCATCCCGGCTTGTCAGCTCGCATGGTCTTTCTCTGCTGCTTGCCGTTCCCAGGGGGGAAGAGGGTGAAGGATGAGGGTGCTGTTGAAAAACTCACAGTGATGTCGGGGCTGTGCTGCCAGAACGCCAGAGACGAGAGCGTCAGGTTCCCGCTCCCGGCGCCGAACAGCGAGCCCTCCACGGAGACCTTCTTGACGGCCAGGGCCCAGCCGGGGACGCCGTCGTCGATGGTGATCTGGGCGTTGCAGGAGCCGACGGAGAGGGGGCGGTCGCCCTCGTAGCCGATGTGGGAGCCGAAGTCGCCGAGACTGAGGGTGAGCCGGCTGGCGGAGCCGCTGACCTTGGGTGTGTTTGCGGTGCAGCCGTTGCCGGTGAAGTCGACCTTGAGGATGCGGGGGACGGCGGGGGCGCGCGGGGACACGGCGAGGGCGGTGGTGATGGTCGCCGAGAGCCCGGCGGCTAGGAGGCTGGAGAAGTGCATTGTGTGTGTGTGTGTGTGTGTGGATCTGGAGTAAGTGGGAGATCTGAGAAGCCAGGGATTAGGGAAGTATGGAGGTAGGAATTGTTATCTATTTCGGTTCTCCGCGGTTGTGTAAGTGAGTCGTTCTTCTCGGAGAAAATCTATCGCGGAACGGATATCGCGGTGGCTACACGGTCCCCTTTATAACTTTTTTTCTTCCGGAGCAAAGATCCCAGCTCTCTCTGGGGAACGGGGAAATATTAGAGGCTTCTATTCCTATCTAATTCAGCACCCCGAATTATGGGCGAACCAGAAAGACGAGTAAAGTCAGGTTGTGTGCCGATATATTAGCCTGTACAAAAATGAAATGTGCCATTGCCACTCATTCCCGGGCCAGCCACTGTTAAATTCCAAATCCCACGAGGGCAAATAAGCGGCTCGCACTCCCTCGCAGGAAACCAAGTAGTAGGGGGGTAGGAATGCGGTGTATTCGGCCCCTTAGCAAGGCAAGAAAAATATGAAGAAAACGGGGGAGAAGAAAAAAGCCAAAAGGGAAGAGGGAGAGAAAGAGAAAGAAAGGGTGGACAGCTTTTGTGGTTGAGCAATTTGGTGCCGCGGGGTGAGTTAATATATAATATACAAAACACTATACGTACACCTGCCACCCGCCACTCTGTCTCCTCTACCCGACCCACACCCCCCTTGCTTTCTTTTTTCCCCATCCATTCTTCCCATTTAAGGAATATCCCTTTTCCATTTGCATCGTCACGCATCCCCGGCTCGGATGGCGGGGGAATGGCCGTGCCGAGTACGGGAGACTGAGAGAGAGAGAGAGAGAGAGAGAGAGA
>ONZQ02000002.1:3122884-3171990 GCA_900312665.1 Cephalotrichum gorgonifer
AGAGAGAGAGAGAGAGAGAGAGAGAGAGGTCGCAACTTGGGGATAATTGTGCGACATGCAAAGGAAGGGGGAGATTCCTTTGCTTTACTTTACCTTGGCAAGGACCCTTCGCACGTATGCGGCTTAGATTGTTGATATTGCGGGGGGTGGGAGGCATGGCCGTGCTTCGCGGGGTCCGAGTCTGAGACACCTCGTGTTGGCGGACGTTCCGCGATCCCGTACGCAGACAATGGCGAGAAGAGGTTTCGCTGGCACGGATACGGGTGAACGAGACGAGTGTATCTACAGTTACGAGAAGGAGCTGCTCAGGATTAGAGACAGGTGCGCCTCTCACTCTTCAACCGGAGCCCCGGAAGGAACGTCTGACGCATGGAATGAAGCAGCCATTCTCTGTGAGCTAGGAATGTCGTACTGTCACGCCGCCTCACTTCTTACAGGTATTACCAGGCACCGAAGGGGAGCATTATAGCCCCACGGTGGACTGAGTAAGCCCCGAACCATGAGAGTGAATGGTCCCATTCCTGCCTCTTCTCCGTTATGCCGGGGACACTTTCTTCTGCCCCGTCAATGCCCGCTAGATTGGGACGGACGAGCCTAACTCAAATACCCCCTTCTCCTTCCAGCAGTGATCGGCAAGCTCTGTCTGCTATTAATACCGCCATATTGTCTTCCGCCGTCATACTTGGAGCATTAGATTGAAGTATTGGAGAAAATGCGTCTATTTCACGTCAAAATATACCAACAGAAAAGCTTCAGCAATTAACTTTTCCCCTTGTCTGCGGACATTTTCATTCCCGTCCATTCCCCGAGCCCATTAACATACGAAATAAGAAACAGATCCTTTTAACGTGAACGGAGAAAATCTAGTTCCACCACATGGCTATTATGTTGGCATGCCCCGAAAAAAAAAAACGTTGGAGATGCGGGCCGGGCGCGTGGTTGCTGCTGCCCTGGCATAAGTTCCTTACTCTCCCCGCCGCTCTCCCCATGGTCGGTTGATGGTTAAGTTGCCCCACGGGAGGGTTGATTTGACGTTTCCGGTATTATGCCAGAAATAGAAACATCGCCTCCAACGCGGGGAAAGGGAGACTCGCAACCACGGATTTTTAATTAGGGGTGTGCCCCTTGAATTCTTTGGAACTCCTCGGTTCTGTATTAACGTCACGTCGTATTAGTTGCTATCCGATCCGCCACCACCCGGCCGGCCCACCGGTTAGATTGGACAACATCCCCTCCTCGTGGGTTTGGCCCCGCGGCGTGGTACGAGGACCATGCGGTGCGAGGTTCCGGTCCAGGAAGCCGGTGTTCAGGTGTTCAGAGGAGGGGTTGTTAGCTGAAAAGAGGGGGGGTTACATCTCGCCTGCCTACGAAAGCAAGCAAGATGCCATTGCCCGAAGACAAACTAAGCCGGTCCGGCTGCTCGGCGTCGGCGGCCGGACAACCCGCTAACGGCCCCGCAAATGTGGAGTCCTCCACCGTTTATCCATCCCCTGTTCGGGTGCTCGTGATGGTAATAGACTCATGGAATCCACAAACGGACAAAAAGAAATATATTATACAGCACTAAGCGATGATCCCTAGCGTCGTACCCACTCTCTCTTTCCTTGCCCCTTGTTTTCTATGAATAGAAACCTCATCAATGTCAGGACCAAAAGTGGGATGCGGAGTAAACACTCTAAGTCTACGAGTACACCCACATCCTAGCCGCGACGTCGTACCACGGCGAGGGTCCACCACTACACTTTTGTACTAGCAGCTAATATCAACAAAAATCGAAAAGGGAAAGGCAAGAAAAAAAGAATTGAACCGAGTAACTCTCTCTCGGGGAATCGAACCCCGGCCACCTGCGAACACGCACTGTCTGTATGACAGGCAGGTATCCTTACCACTAGACCAAGAAAGATAGCGGATCTTTTGCTGTGGTGTTTCGGTTTCCTGCGAGGCATGAAACAGGTAGCACCGTTGCAAAGCCAATATTGCACACTTCAACAAGTGGGAACTGGGCCTTCTCGCTCATCGCTCCTACAACGGCCTCTACCGGCAAGGGCGACAGACGTTCCCCAAGCAAAAGATGGGAAAGCATACAAGGACCACTCAGGTTTCTTCTGGCTTCTTTTTTTTTTCACATAGCGGGGGAAAGGCATGGTTTAAAAATATCCAAGTCACGAATGGAGACTTTGGTTTGCGCAAGACCCCTGAGGTGGCAATGCCTATATTCGATACATCTAGTCTGTGATCGCGTGAGGTGCTCATGGGGTTTCAAATACGGCATGACGAACGTCCTAGATATATCTTAGTGGTAGAAAGCCCCGTCCTCCAGATCAAGTCCTTTCTATGATCCCCGCCCCACTCGCTCGACCAGGAAACCAAAAGGTCCACGGTACCGAGCTATCAGCTCGACAGCTTTTCGACACGGCCTCTTCTAAGTGATTCCGAGAATCCAAGCCTTGGCGAGGGGTAAGACGGCTGCGCTGGTATTGCGGCTCCGAAGCGCCGTTCTACAGGAATGCCTCCTTCACCACTCCCTATCCATTGGAAAGTTCCGAGGGAGACTAATGGCAGGGGGGTGAATATGTTGTGCCCTAGAGAGAATGTTGAACCTTCCTTTCCTGCAGGTGCATCTCTGGTGAATCCAGTCACTCATGGTGTCTATTGAATCAAGGGCAGCCTATGCCTGATGGCTCTCCTTCAACTCCGCCACATATGGGTATCTCACTAAACTCCGTAATATACACCGCAAAATCAAGAACACAACGCCCGAGCCTCATAACACAATTCATACCCTCCCCCCAAGCCCCTGCTTCATCCCCTCCAGTATCGGTCCCCACCGGCTCCCCAACCCCCGCTCCGCGACCGCGTCGTCAAACTTCCCCACCACTATCCTCCTCATCACGAGTGCGTCTTTCGCCTTCTTGTGACTCGCCCCATCCGTCGTCAGGAACTCCTCGTACCACGCCTCCTCCGCCGCGTCCATAGGCAGGCTCACCAGCTCGACCGCCCTCTCGGCGGCCTCGTCACCAGGCGGCGAGTCGAGCACCGAGATGATGAGGCGGCGGAAAAGGGCCTCCCGCGTGTGGTCCGCGAAGGTGCGGGAGTAGTGGAGGGCCTGCGAGAGGCTCGTGGCAGCCATCGCCTCGAAGAGGAGGCCGAGCGCCTGCGGAGTCTTCAGGACGGGCTGGACAGTGTGGAAGTAGGCCAGCGCGAGGCTGTAGTCGTCGTTCTCGGCGTGGCGGATGAAGGCGGTGATGATGTCGTCCGCGAAGTCAGGCATAAGGGAGGGGTGGGCTATGAATTCTAGTGCGCGCTGGTTGGTTTTAGTTAGTATTGGGTTCGGTGCCGCTTACTCCTTTTTTCGTGCGATTTTTTCCTCCATTTTAGGGTGGAGTGAGAACTAACCTCGAATTGGTGTCTGTCAAGGAGCCGCAGGCCCTTCATGAAGATCTGGTACTTCTGGGGTACGCCGCTCGAGGAGACAAAGTCCTCAGAGAGGTTTGTCCTGCCGTGTGCCGCGTCAAAGTCGAGGAGGACATAGTAGAATATGGAGAGGCGGTGGTGCGTGGACATGTTGGCCTCGCAGACGAGTTGGTGGAGGGTGCGTAGGGCATTTTCCGTCTTGGCCGGGTAGATCTTGGCTATGGTAGTGGAACGAAGGTCAGTTCCATGTCTGCGACCGCGAGTACAAGTAGGATACATATATAGACAGAAAGCAAACGAGACGCAAATCCCGTGGTAGATCAGAAGCAGATTAGACGTTTCCTCACCATGGCCATGAATGGCGTCTGAGTGAGCTGGGTAAACGCAATGGTTTCATCATATCGTAGCGGGAAGCAAAAGACAAAGAGAAGAAGACAAAGGAAAAGAGAGATCCTCCACTTTCGCACCAAAACGGACTTCATTTTCATCAAGAGCAAACTAACCTTTCGTGATGCCCAGCGCTTTCAGGACACGGTCAATGAAGAGGGCACCATCTAGACTCCGACGGAAGGTCTCGGTTTCTTGGTAGAAAGTACGGTCTGGGAAGGGTGCGACCTGCCCGAAGACCTGGCCGAAGTCCTTGTAGTCAAACATGGTCACGTTTGGAATGGACTCAGTTGGCTTGGTAAGAGGTAAAAGCAGGATCAAGCTCGGGTCTCGAGTTTTGCTTCGAATTGGAGTTGGATTGGGTTTGGGAGCTTGGACCACATGGCACGTGTTTGTCAAAACAGGTGGTCACAGCTGTGGAAGCTGTTGATGCCACCTGGTCCTGCCCCTCTTGTGGCTGGTGTCGCGTCTCCATCCCGTGTGGCTATTTTTGTTTACACACACCCCGATTAGGAAAGTCCACAAACAACTTCCACGACACCGCCGCCAGCAGCCCGATAGAGACTGCATCTGAATCTTCTACCCCACGATACATACAACCACCGCCCAATTCCACCCTACATACCCAAGCCTGCGACGAGATATATTCCGCCCCTCGTTGGCAGTGTTTTGCGCTTTATCCTTGTCACGACACAAATAACTGATATCATTTCTCGCCCCGAGTTGACCTCGGCCACCCTACAAACATGTCGTCGCGTCCAACGAGGCGCGCCGCGACGAGGCGGACCCTCGTCGAGTCCTCGGACGACGAGATCAACACCACCATGACCAAGCACGAATTCGACGATGAGGAGGAGTTCAACCCCGAGCCCAAGAGCCCCCGCAGACAAACGCGCTCCTCGCGGAGATCCGTCGCCCCCGCGGCCTCAGCAGCACCACCAGCTCCCCGCGCCACCCGCGGACGTCCAAAGAAGAGCATTGCTCCCGCCGAACAGAGCACGATTCTCGACTCAGAAGTGACCGTCATTTCCAATGCCACCGAAGCAGACCCCATCAAGAAGTCGCCGAGGAAGAGGAAGAGCATCGTGAAGACTGAGCCGATCGAATCGGATGCTCCTTCTATTCCCACACCTGAGCCGTCGCCGGAGCCCTCTGTCCTGCCCCCGGTTGCTCCTGTCGCCACTCCTCTCGCCGATATCACCGCAGCCATCAATGAACGGCCGCGGACTGCTACGTCGGACGATCTGACGATAAAACCGATTAAGCCCATGGACACGCCGATGCAGAAGCCGATGGATATCGTCCTGAAGTCGCGCACCACAGTGATTCCCATGATCGAGGAGACGGGACCGAAGCCGCGCATGGTCATCACCTACCTCATCTTGAACAACTTCAAGAGTTACGCCGGCCGCCAGGAGGTAGGGCCGTTCCACGCGTCCTTCTCGTCCGTCGTCGGGCCGAACGGCTCGGGGAAGTCCAATGTGATCGACTCTCTCCTCTTCGTCTTTGGTTTCCGCGCCAGCAAGATGCGCCAGGGCAAGATCTCTGCGCTTATTCACAACTCGGCTCAGTATCCCAACTTGGATCACTGCGAGGTTGCCGTCCACTTCCGAGAGGTCCTGGATCAGGTACGTTCTTTTGCCCTTTTGCCCCATGTCCGAACTACCACATACAGTGTCAACTTGTCCATGCCTCCATACTAACACGCTACAGCCCGGCGGAGGTACCGAGGTCATACCAAACTCCGATCTCATCGTATCTCGCAAGGCCTTCAGGAACAACTCGAGCAAGTACTATATGAACGGCAAGGAGTCCAACTATACAGCCGTTACGACCCTCCTCCGTGAGCGTGGGATCGACCTCGACCACAAGCGATTCCTCATCCTCCAGGGCGAGGTTGAGTCTATTGCGCAAATGAAGCCAAAGGCCGGCAACGAGCACGAGGACGGCCTGCTCGAGTACCTCGAGGATATCATCGGCACCTCCAAATACAAGACCCCCATCGAGGAGGCCGCCAACGAGGTTGAGGCCCTGAACGACCTGTGCACGGAGAAGAGCAACCGCGTCCAGATCGTGGCGAAGGAGAAGGAGAGTCTCGAAGACAAGAAGAACAAGGCCATCGCCTACGTCCGCGACGAGAACGAGCTGGCGCTGAAGAACGCCGCCCTATACCAGATCTACATGAGCGAGTTCGAGGACAACATCGCCGTCACGGAGGAGGCCGTGCTGCAGATCCAGTCGCGGCTAGACGAGGAGCTCGAGAAGCACCAGGGCAGCGAGGAGATCATCAAGAAGCTCGAGAAGGCGTACGCGAAGGGTAGCAAGGAGTTCGACGCGCAGGCCAAGCACACGGAGAAGATCGCCAAGGAGATGGCCAAGTTCGACCAGGAGCGCGTCAAGTTTGACGAGAAGCGAAAGTTCCTTCTCGACAAGCGCAAGAAGCTGGAGAAGACGATCCTCAACGCCGAGAACTCCAGCGCCGAGGCCGAGCAGACTGTCGCGGAGTGTGGAGAGGACATCGAGACGAGGGCCGCCGAGATCGCCTCGCTCGAGGAGCAGATCACGGTCGAGGAGGCGGAGCTGGCGAAGATCCGCGAGAGCCTCAAGGGAAAGACGCAGGCTTTCTCCGACCAGATTGCCGCTAAGCAGAGGGCTCTGGAGCCATGGAATGAGAAGATCAACCAGAGGCAGTCGGCCATTGCCGTCGCCGAGAGTGAGCTGAACATTCTCCGGGAGAAGGCTAACGCGGGCACAGTTGCCCTTGCTGAGATGGAGGCCAAGGTCGCGTCAATTGAGGAGCTTAAGGCCGCCAAGCTCGAGGAGCTCAAGGAATGCCAGGCGGAAAAGGCACGGCTAGAACAGGAGGAGAGCGAGGTCCAGAAGGAGTACCAGGACCTCCTCTCGCAGGAGCCCAGGATCCGCACCAAGGTGTCCAACGTCCGGCAGAAGGCTGACGAGGCCCGATCTAGCCTGGCTAAGAGCCAGACTCAGGGGAATGTCCTCCAGGCGCTGATGCGGATGAAGGAGTCCGGTCGGATCGACGGGTTCCACGGGAGGCTGGGGAACCTCGGCACCATCGACAAGAAGTACGACGTCGCCATCTCGACGGCCTGCGGCCAGCTCGACAACTTCGTCACCGATACCGTGGAGGCCGGCCAGCAGTGCATCGAGTACCTCAGGAAGACCAACCTCGGGCGCGGCAACTTCATCTGCCTGGACAAGCTGCGCTCGAGAGACACGTCTCCCATCGAGACGCCCGAGAATGCGCCCCGGCTCTTCGACCTCGTCAAGCCAAAGGACGACAGGTTCCGGCCGGCCTTCTATAATGCCCTGCAGGACACCCTCGTCGCCGACGACCTCGCCCAGGCCAACAGGATCGCCTACGGCGCGAGGCGGTGGCGCGTGGTGACACTCGACGGCGAGCTCATCGACAAGTCCGGCACCATGTCCGGTGGCGGTTCCACCGTGAAGAGGGGCCTCATGTCGTCCAAGCTCGTCCAGGACACGTCCAAGGAGCAGGTGGCCAAGCTCGAGTCGGACCGGGACGCCATCGAGGCCAAGTTCCAGGAGTTCCAGGACTACATGAAGGAGCTCGAGGGCCGGCTGCGGACGTTCCGCGACGAGATCCCGAAGCTCGACACCAGGATGCAGAAGATCAACCTCGAGGTCGAGAGCGCGACGCGGAACCTCGCCGACTCGCACCGGCGCATCAAGGAGCTCAGCAAGGAGCACCAGCCATCGCAGGCCGACGACAAGCGCGCCGCGGACCTCGAGAAGGAGATTGCGAAGCTGGAGGCGTCGGTCGCGAAGCTCCACGAGGAGACGGCGAGCGCGGAGGAGGAGATCAAGGAGCTCCAGGACAAGATCATGCAGGTGGGCGGCGAGAAGCTCCGGGCGCAGAGGGCGAAGGTGGACGGGCTGAAGGAGGAGATCGCGGCGCACGGGGAGGAGACGACGGCGGCGGAGGTGCGCAAGGCCAAGGCGGAGAAGCTGCGCGCGAAGCTCGAGAGGGACCACGCCAAGGCGAGCAGGGAGCTCGAGGCGGCGGCGGCGGACCTCGAGGCGCTGGAGGGCGAGGTGGAGAACCAGGGGCAGATCTCGGAGGACCTGAGAGTCCAGGTCGAGGAGGCGGAGGAGCAGCTGAGCGTCAAGAAGAAGGAGCTCTCCGGGCTGAAGAAGGAGCTCGACCAGATGACGGGGGAGCTGAACGCCACGAGGGCGGTGGAGATTGAGATGCGGAACACGCTCGAGGAGAGCCAGAAGGTGCTGGCGGAGAACACGAGGTACCTCCGGCACTGGACGGATAAGTTGTCCAAGCTGAAGCTGCAGGACATCGAGGAGCTCACGGGCGAGGCTGCGCCGCCGCCGAGGCCGCAGACGCCGCAGACGCCGTCTACTCCCAAGAATGCCTCGGCCGAGGAAGGGGACGATGACAGCGAGGGCGGCGAGGCGTCGGAGACTTCTTCCCAGGAAGAGGGAGAGGAGGAGGAGCAGACGGCGGTCCGAGACGTGCAACCGGCGCCAACGTACGATCGCCTCGAGATACCCCGGTACACCAAGGACGAGCTGGCGGACATGTCCAAGGACAAGCTCAAGGGCGAGATCGCAGCGCTGGAGGAGAAGACGCAGAACGCGGCGGACCTCTCCGTGCTGGCCGAGTACAGGCGGCGCGTAGAGGAGCACGCGTCGCGGTCGTCGGCGCTGGCGGCGGAGGTGTCGAACCGGGACTCGGCCAAGAGACGGTGCGACGAGCTGCGGAAGCTGCGGCTCGAGGGCTTCATGGAAGGGTTCTCGGCCATCTCGCTGCGGCTGAAGGAGATGTACCAGATGATCACGATGGGGGGCAACGCGGAGCTGGAGCTGGTGGACAGCCTCGACCCGTTCAGCGAGGGGATCCTGTTTAGTGTCATGCCGCCCAAGAAGAGCTGGAAGAATATCGGGAACCTGTCCGGTGGGGAGAAGACGCTTAGCAGTCTTGCGCTGGTGTTTGCGCTGCATCATTATCGGCCTACGCCGCTTTACGTGATGGATGAGATTGATGCGGCGTTGGATTTCAGGAATGTGAGTGGGCCCCTGTCTCCTTTTTTTTCTAGTCCTCTCCCCTTTTGCTTTCTATTTCTTCCTCTCTTCCCTCCTCTCCGCTTCCTCTTCTATTTCTCCTTCTCTCTATTCCTGGCTTCGCCTGCTAACCACGAGATGTCCATAGGTCTCCATCGTGGCCAACTACATCAAGGAGCGCACCAAGAACGCACAATTCATCGTCATCTCGCTCCGGAACAACATGTTTGAGCTGGCCGCAAGGCTGGTGGGCGTGTACAAGGTCAACCACATGACCAAGAGCGTCACGATCGAGAACAGGGACTACATCCGCGGGAGGGCGCCCCCGGCGGCGCAGGCGCACCACCAGCAGGGAGGACCGGGGGGACACGGGAGGGGGCCGGGGTCCGGGCAGGGGCATGGGAGGGATTATACCACTATGCTCGTTGGGCCTAGGCCGTTCTAATTGGGGGTGGGAGAGGGGCAGTGGGTCTTTTTTAGAGGGAGGTGTTGGCTTTGGGCTTGGACGGGGGTTTTGCTCTGTTTGAACGTGTATTGTCGTAGTTATGATCGTAATGAGTGATTTGTATTGGGCACGAACTCCTAGATGGGTGCATTGGGTGCATCTAGCGCTATTTGTGTGTCCAGGCAGGAGGCAGATCAATATGGGAATGGCCCCAAGGACAGATAAGGGCCTGCGAGCGACGGACGTCGAAGGAGGGAGATACCGAAATGGAATTCTCAAGTCGATGAGAGCCGAGAGTTTTACACGAAACCAGGGGAGAAAGGGGGAAAAAAAGGTTCGAGCAGCTTAAGGAGGCATCACAACCCAACCTCGTTTCTCAAAAGAAAAATGCTACCTGGATCCTGTTTGGTAACCCGGGGCTAGAGGTATCACGAACCTTCAAGAAGCCTTCCTGCCACCGACCACCCGCTGCCCGACCTGCGCAATAATCCCCTAAAACTACATTCAGAGCCAGTGGAAACAGACAGACGCGTTAACTGCCTGTCCCCGAAACGCCATGCTATGCATATCTTTCCTTCATTACCTCCCATTTCGAGGCTCTCCCTCTTTCTATCCGTCCTAGCAACCTGTCTAAGCCCCCCAGTTCGCTCTCTCACTGACACGCCCTTTACCCACCATCTTCTATGCCACCCTCCACCTTTACTTTCCCCCTCTCCCCGTAAAAGGCCCTTGACCCGATGACCAGCGCCACGGCGCCGAACGCCCATCCCGCGACGACCCGCGCGCACCACCCCCACGCCCTCCGCCTGCGCCGCCTAACCCACTATGGTCGCAGGTCGTGGATCTTGAAGCCCAGCCTCGGCACCTCGTGTACGTGGCCCGCGGGCCGCATGGCGCCCGTGTAGATGTTGTCGACGGGGTGGTGGTGGAAGGTATCCGTCTGGTTGCAGTTGAGGATGTAGGGCAGCCCCGGCGGGTTGGTGAGTCGGAAGATGCCGTACCTGTCACGGTAGTCCTGTTAGCACGAATACCTTACTCAAAGCAAGATAGCGGGGGGAGCGGGGGGGCAAGGGGAGAAAGGGGTGCAAGCAGAGCAAAGGGGGGAACCTACGACGGCTCAAACTTCGGCGCGCAGACGATAGCGACACTCTCAGGCATCATAACCTGATACCCCGCCTGCGTGTGCAGGTCCCTCGAGCTCATGAAGCAGCTCTGCGTGGGGTGCGTGTGTATCCACCCTATCATCAGCAGGTCCTCTGCGATGCAGTAGTCCAGCAGCCCCGACTCGTTGACCGTCTCGCACGTGTCCGGCGTGCAGCGCTGCTCGGGGATGATGAGGGTGGTGATAAAGAGCGCGTTGTTAACGGGCGTGCCGCAGAGGATCCCGCACATCTCCAGCCCCTTGTCCGTGTTGGGCGCTGCAACCTCGAGGAACGACGAGCGGAGCTGCGACGGCAGGAAGACGTAGCGGATGGGGTCGCCGTTCTCGAGGTGGGCGGCGGCGCGGAAGGCGACGCGCTGGGTGGTAGAGTCGCCGTCCGGGGCGGCCTCGGGGAGGAGCTTCTTCTCGGGGAGGGAGGGGACTTCGCCAAGTATAGGGTCTTTGCGGGGTCTCGGTGGGAGGCTGTAGGTGTCGGTGTCCGGTGCCTGCCAGCTCTGCGTCGATACGGGTGTCTTGTCGGGGCGGTCCGGTGGCAGTGGTCGGTCGTAGCTGAAAGCTGATTCCAGGTCGTGCCGGGTGTGTGAATACGATGGTTGTGGAGATGGGTAGCCGTCCGGGCTGACGGCGGACAGCTCCTTGGGCGGCCTCTGTGGCCGAAGGGCCGCGGGGGTGTGGGATGTAGGTCTCTCGGGAACGTAGTCGACGGGCTTCGAGCGCGAAGTTGGAGGATAGTAGTGGTTGATATGGCTGCTCGGTCTCGGGGCTGTCTCACCGGCGTGCGAGCTAGATGGGGGAGGCTGCCGGTGCACGGAGTCGAGGGTTCGTCGTGTAGCCTCAAGCTGGGCCCGCAGATCGTCTGGCGTCACCGTCTCGCCTGGAGCATCTCGCTGCGGGACATTCCACACCCTGCCTTCCCTGTCGCCTGGGCGGGTCTGACGTCTTATAGTGTCCCTTTTGCGCAGCTCCTCCTGAGCCAAGTCCACGGCGAGGTCCACGTTATCCGCGACGTCTAGCATCTTGGGCGGTCTCCGTCTCGATAGGCGGTTCTCGGAGGGTTTGGAGGTGCGATTAGACGAGGCCGAGGTCATGCGCACATATTCGTCATGCTGTTCTTGAATGATGGGCTTAATGGTCTCGAGCTGTTTGACCACGTCGCCGATGCCTTCGAGTAGGGGTTTGTAGAGCTTGCGGCTTTCGCGGTCCTTGTACTCCGGGTGGGTGCGGAGGTAGTTCATGACGATGGTGGACTCTCGGTAGAGCATGAGGTAGGCGCGCGGGAAGTCGCCCTCGCGCATGGCGAAGGAGGCCTGAGAGGAGGGCAGAGGTCAGCATGATAGGTCCCTCGGTGAGGTGGGCGGAACGGGGTTGGCCTCGGGAGGGTGTGGGCGTGGGTGTAGGCGTGGGCGCAGGCGTAGGAGCTCACCTCTTGACGGAGCGTCTTGCATGACTGAATCCAATACTTGAATGGAATATTAATGTTGAAGCGGAAATCCTCAGCCCTGCTGGTAATTTCCTTGATGCTCGGCGGGGCATCGGCGGGGGTTCCAGCGAACGAATCCATGGTCACTGGCCTGGAAATGGGCACCGAGGATTGTCGCCGGCAGGGATTGGGGTCTGGTCCGGTCTGGCGATTGCGAGAGGGAGTGGTGTTAAGGCTGTTTGTTCTTCGGAGCTGAGGAGCTGGTGGTGGTGGTGGTGCCGAGACTAGCTACGAGGAGAGCGCGCGCTGGTGTTGGAGGTGCTAAAGATCTTGGAGGGGCAAGGGTCAGGGAGGAGGGGTTCCTGCGTCATCGTGCTGGCACGGAGAACCCGGGGAAAATCACATGCGAGGCCGGAGGCGACGCAGCCGGTGGCCGTGGGGCAAGGGGAGGAATATTGGATAACTAAATGCTATTGTCGCGGCTGCCTGCTTCTATTCCGCGAGATGAAGGGAACGCCTGGATATTTCGACGAAGAAGCTTGTGAAAGAGAGCTTGTTCGTCCGGGGAGAGTTTGGGCGATATGGGCCTTGTCTTAGTGCCAGCTCTTGTACTTCCATTAGGCACCCGAATTGACAAGGTACCGGTACCGGGTACACCTGGACAGCAGGGTCCTCATGGCAGAACCGGGCGTTCCTGGCGACATGCTTACGTATGTAGAGCGAGTCGACGGTCCCTCGTAGCTTCCCTATCCTACAAACTCCAAACGTGCCTGCCTTCTAGAGTCGTCGCATGTTATGAAATGAGGCTCGCTCAAGGGTAAGACCTACCCAAAACGAGTACTCGACTTTCTCCTACCTACAGCCAGGCAGACGCCAATGGTCTTGGCAGAGTCGTCCTCGTCAGTGCTCACGCCACCTGCGCGTGGACTGGTCTTAATACTAGGAAGCAATCGGAATAGTTTAGAGATCAAATACAGCGGGATGCCCGAAGCCGTTCCTGGTTTGCATGTTCTCGTCGACCTTTACGTAGCAATCTTCTTCCAGTAGGCACTGGACTAATGCTTGTTCGAGAGCAATATCTGACTTTTGGTCCAATGAAGGGCTCCCCGAGATACGAATGCTTTTGTACCAAGACGCCACAGTGCGTATTGGACTAGTACTTTCGCCCCAGATACGCCACCCGATCTCACCACACCATGACCTTGACTTGTTCGTCTCCACAGAGACCGTGCAGTTGCCCCCCTCCATTTGTCCCCCACCTCAGGCCAATCAACGAAACAAAACGGAATCGCTAAGCCCGCTGTGAAGACCGAACCTCCCTCCCACACGAGCACGAGACAGCACGAGGGGCATGCCCATTTTCCCCAGTCTCCCCATCCCACCCCTCGAGCGCGAAGAAAGAACAAACGGCACAAGACGTCCTTGCGAAGCCAGCAATAGAACAAGCATTTTGACATTCGAGTGTGCTTATGACGCAGTCCCATAATCCTCTCCCTACTACCCCTCTAAACCAGCCCTACATTCCGACCACCTCGAACGACTACGAACGAACGACCCCGCCGAAACGAACCCCGAAATCCAAACCTTCCAACCAGCGGAGAGAAGATAACCAACCCGTCCCACTACAACCTCCAAACCCGCCCCAACGAAGGAGCGCGCGACAAAACCCAACGCCCGCGCAATGTCCGGCATAACAGACTTCCTCGGCAAGGCCATCGCCACGGTCAAGAAGGCCATTGACGCCGACAACGACCAGGAGTATGCCAAGGCCTTCCAGCTCTACACCTCGTCCATCGAGCTCTTCCTCCTCGCCGCCAAGTGGGAGAAGAACCCCAAGTCGAAGGACATGATACGGGGCAAGGCGACCGAGTACATGGACCGCGCCGAGAAGCTCAAGGTCTTCCTCGCCGAGTCGGAGGCCAAGCCCAACGGTGCGGGCAAGGGCGGCGGCGGCAGCCCCGGCGGGGGAGGCGGCGCCTCGGCGAAGAAGGAGAAGGCCGGCTCCGGCCTGGACGAGGACGCCGAGAAGCTGAGGAACGCGCTGCAGAGCATCGTCGTCATGGAGAAGCCCAACGTCGCCTGGGGGGACGTCGCCGGGCTCGAGGACGCCAAGGAGGCGCTGCAGGAGGCCGTGGTCCTGCCGATCCAGTACCCCTCCATCTTCACGGGGAACAGGCAGCCATGGAAGGGGATCCTTATGTACGGGCCGCCTGGGACGGGAAAGAGCTACCTCGCGAAGGCGGTGGCGACGGAGACGGGGGGATCCTTTTTCAACGTGAAGAGTTCCGATCTCGTGTCGAAGTGGATGGGAGAGTCTGAAAGGTATGCTTTTCTTCCTTTTTTTTTCCGTTTTCTTTTCTTCGTCCCCTCCCCTCCTTAATCCCTTTACTCCTGTGCTTCCCACTAAGCGTACCATACTAACATCCGCTCCACCCCAGGCTCATCAAGCAGCTCTTCGCCATGGCGCGGGAATCCAAGCCGACGGTAATCTTCATCGACGAGATCGACGCCCTCTGCTCCGCCCGAGGCGAGGGCGGCGAATCCGAGGCCTCGCGGCGCATCAAGACCGAGTTCCTCGTGCAGATGGACGGCGTGGACAATAATAACGAGGGAATCCTCGTCCTGGGCGCCACGAACCTCCCCTGGGGCCTCGACATCGCCATGATGCGGCGGTTCCAGCGCGTCGTCCACATCGGCCTGCCGAACCCCGCCGGCAGGGCGAAGCTATTCAAGATGGCCATGGGGGATACGCCCTCGACGCTCACCATGCACGACTTCGCCGAGCTCGCGAGGATCTCCGATGGGTACTCTGGGAGCGACATCGCGAACGTCGTAAAGGAGAGTTTGATGTATCCCGTGAGGAAGATTACACGGGCGACACATTTCAAGAGGGTGAGTTTACTTGACAGAACGAGGGTGGGGAGAGGGAATGACGAGTTGCTAACGCGGGAACCACAAACAGGTCGACGTCGACGGCCAGAAGAAGTACGCCCCATGCTCGCCCGGGGACCCCGAGGCGGTGGAGATGAGCCTGTCCAGCATCAAGGACACCGAGCTCGCCGTCCCACTCGTCGAGTTCAGGGACGTCGTGAAGGCGCTGAAGGACTCGGCGCCCACGTCGAACGCGAAGTCGCTAGAGAAATACGTAGAGTGGGCCAACGCGAGGGAACGTGCGTGATAGCAGCCGGCCCAAAGGGGGATGGGGATGTGTTTACAAGTGGAGGGATATAATATCCTGGAGTCCTTATAGCATTGGGTTTTACGACAGCGTTGCAAAGGGGCGGGGCTCTTGGGATCGTTGGTGTTGGGGTCTCGGGTAAGGAGTGTGTGTGGATTCTACTTTCTAGCTATAAAAGATGTAGTAGATAGGGTGGATGTGGACGTGGACGGGAGGGAGGAGGCTCCTTGGAGTTGTCTGGAGTTGGAGTAGGAGTTTTTTCTGTTCTTTTTTGTTAATAAGCGGCATCTTGTTCATAGTAGAGAATCGATCTGGTACAGGGTGATCTTGTCGGAGGTATAAACTTGCTACGTCCTTTTTCTGCAATTCCTTGGGTATTGGGGACCCAGGGACAGATCGAGATCGAACGGAGCTTGATTGTGAAGATGGCGGCGTGTTAGTATGGGGGTACAGGTACTACAGCGTCCACTATAATATAGCGGGCGAATATGTATCTTTACTCTTAAAATTCTCCACCGCCCCCAAGCAAGCCGTCCCTCGTACCTAAATCATTGACGGGGACAGGTTTGACCCCACCTTCACTCAAAAACGACCTCCAGCTTCATAATTGGGACAACACCACATACAATACATCCACACGCCCGCCCACCCACCTCACCACATCCCTCCCCCCCTTCTCCCCCAGAAATAAGCGACTCATTTCCCCTCACAATGGATAAGCTACAGGTGGAGCTCCAGAGGGTATCAGCGGAATACCAGAAGCTGCAACAAGGTACCCACCACCCACCAGACCTCCCGTTTCCCTTTCCCTTGGAGGATCCATCTTTGCCGGCCCGGGGCCAGCTATTTGCATAAGGCACCTTGTGCCGGATGTTTTAAATAATGAGAACATGGCGAGATGATCAGATGGGGAAGGTGAGGAGAAAGGCAGCTGTGCTGACGGGTGGTGTGAGATAGATCTCGGAGAGGTGGTCCAGTCCAGGCAGAGGCTAGAAAGCCAGAGGCAGGAGAATGAGGGCGTCAAGGAGGTTTGTATCCCCCCCTTTTCATTTTCTACCTCCCTCTTCCCCAGCTGTAGGCGTTCCTGCCTCTAGATGATCTTTTTCGGGGGAAACAACTCCTCCTATGAGGTCGTCCCCAACGCTAGGAGGTCCTCTGATGTATTCCATGAGAAGCAACGTACTGACGAGATGCGACCCGAAAGGAATTTGACAAGCTGAAGGAGGGCGAGGTTATCTACAAGCTCGTCGGACCGGTCCTACTCAAACAGGAGAGGTTCGAGGCGGAGGGGACTGTTAAGGGACGATTGGACTTCATCGGCAAGGAAATGTAATTGCCCCCTACTCTCCCTAACCTACCCCTCACATACCTACCCGGTCGCCCTTTGCCGATAATAAACGCAGCACTGACCCCCCCACCAACAGAGATCGCGTGGAGGACCAGATCAAGGACATCGAGAAGGTCATCGAGGGGAAGAAGGGCGAGATCATCCAGATCCAGGCGGCGGCACAGGCTCTCGCGCAGCAGCAGGCGCAGCAGTCGCAACAGGGCAAGCAGGTGGAGGCATAGAAAGGGACCCGGGATTTTTAAGAGAAAAATATCAACTTCCCCTACGTCACTTTTTTACACTTTTGACATTTACGGCCTTGCCTTCTTAGGCCGTTGCTCTGTCATCGGCCCTCCCTGAAATCATATAGGGGGGAAAGAGGGGAGTTCACCTCATACGATTGACGTCTTGGCGTCGGTCACGGATGCGAGGGGAACTATGCGGTGCCGCTGAGAAGAGTAGGTTCGTGCTTTCATTATGAACTGATAGAGAGAATGTTCCCAGGAACATCTAAACTAGGAATATTTGGGGGCAAAAAAGAAAGGGGCTCGAGGAACTCCGAAGCGCCGAAATCAAGGAGCCTCGAACGGGCCAAACAAGAGAGATCCCAGCCCAGCCCCCTGTAGCAGACGGAGTTCAAAACACGAACACATTGAACCTGCAACCTGCAACCTGCAGTATCCAAAGACCAAATAAGAAGAAGAAAGGGGTAAAGTCCCCCCAACACCTATAAACCTCCTCAATTCACCGGCAGGATCGAGAAACCCCACGGGAGCCCCATATTCCTCGGCCTCCCGACCTCGAAGCCGGGCATCGCGCCGTCCTCCCACCCCCCGGCGGCGGCGCCGCCCTCCTCCAGCATGCCCGCGAGCTCGAACTCGTCCCCGGCCCTCTCCACGACGCCCATCACCACGCCCGCGATCTCCTCCGCGCCGCCGCAGCAGCTCCCCCACACGTCGCTGGCCTCCACGGCGCCCAGGGCGGCCCTCCTCTCCTCGGAGGCCCTGAAGGCCTCGAGCTCGCGCGCGAACAGGACGTCCGTGACGACTTCCTCGCCTTCGAGCTCGGAGCCGAGCCTCTCGAAGAAGAGGACCAGGCCGGCGATGGCCTGGGCGAGGAGGGCGGCCTTGGAGGTCGGGGGGAGGGAGGAGACGAGCTGGGAGTGGGAGTCGAAGAAGAGCTTGGCGTCTGTGTCGAAGATGGCGTCGATGACGAGGGCGGGGGAGGAGGGGGACGAGAGGGGGAGGGAGGAATCCTGAGGGAGGGAGAAGGTGGACTGGGTTGTCTTGTAGGCCGTCTGGATGGCGGACCAGAGGGTTAGGTTGGGGGATATGGAGGCGTGGTGGTGGTCTGTTGTGAAGGTTGTTGAGAGGGCCGCGATGGTCGCTGGGGTGGGTGTTAGTCTTAGTGTAAGGATGAGGGCATCGTGGGGGGTGGGGAGGGTGGACTAACCTTTGGCCTTTTGGGCGAGGGTCTTAGCGGCCCGGTGTGTGGAAGTAGTGAGATCCATGGTAGTCTTGTTATCTTGGTAAAATCTGGAGATGTGGGATGTGTAGTTGAGCACTTGGTAAGTATGAAGTGGTGGACAGATGACGGATGACGTCTTATATAAACAAATCTCAGAATTAGGAATAGAGGCCGTGGAAACGTAACGCCAAGGGTAGGTGAGCGCCAAGTGTAAAAGCCAAGGGAAAGAGGCCCTTGTTATATAAATCCTTTGCCACCGCTCCCACCTAGTCCAGTCCGCCCCTCCGGCATAACCTGTTGAGAGATAGACCCCCCTAATACAAGCAGAGCCCAGCCTCATTAAAAAAAACAATGGGCCCATCGAGGGCCTGGTATTATGGGGTCACCGCTACAAGTCGATACGGACCGGGGGGGTGCAACGACCGGACCTTCTGAGCCGTGTGTGTGACGGGGTGGCATGCGGCCATTTTCCCTCGCTGTCTTATCGTCCTGCCGCGTAAACTGTAATACGGACTCTCTCCACAATGGTAACAGAGCCTCCCGATTGGTTCTCCTCTTGTAGGTATCGTGAGAGCGGCGCGGGAATGTGGGTAAGATTTCTTATTGATATCTGGCTGGAGTCGGTCCGGAGAATACCAACCAAGGTGTTATGGCCCCGGCATACCGCCGCCTCGGAAAGGTATGCGGCTCTTCCTCTTCCTCCCAGGTTACGAGTATGATAACTATTTACCATGATTTTTTTCATCTCTTTTTTTCCCTCAAGAAAAGAGTAAGAAGCCCGGGAATTTCCTTTCATTTCTCCGCCTTGCTGGGATAATAGCTAGCACCCGGGACTCTCTTTCCTAGAAAGGGAAATATTCCCTCTTACACGCTCTACACAGACCAGAGAGTGTCCAAGCTTTTTTTTTGGTCTGGCTGGGCTCCGTTTCCACCCGATGACAATCAAGGTGCGGAAATTTGCACACCCCGGGTATCCGGGACGGGACGGGACGGGAAAGCGAACCAAAAAGAAGAATAGAAGCCCCAAAGTATTAACAGGTAGGGAATACAAGGACGGATAGACGGCAGCAAAAGCTCCCCTTATTCGCCGTGATTTGCGGTGGGGTGGTGGGTTGTCTTTAATATCAGCTTCGCGCGGGCGTGTAAAAAAAAAAAAAGGAAGCACACGAGCAGATTTCAGCACAAGGATACATACGATAATAGGAGCACTACCATTATGTTTTCTCTTACGGGAATCAGCGAAGGAAATCATGGGACGAGAGGAGTGGCGGATCAAGTTGTTACTGAAACTTTTATAGTACCATTGGATCTCTTGGCTGGCCTGATGTGTTGCTTGTCAACGGACCATCTTGGTATCCTTGGGGCTGTGTCGTCTCGCCACTTTTGGTGTGAGATGGCCTCTTTTCTTACTCGGGCACCAACAGCAGCTCCACGCCCTGGAGGTATGAACAGGGTGTCGTCGGAGAATACGGCCGGAGAATACCTGGCAGCGCAGCTGATCGGATTACCAGCCCTTCCCCCTTGTGTAACAATGGGCATCCTGTTAGATGGTATCCTCTACTACATGCAATACATACCTGCAACGGGAGGCTAGACAGGTGTGCCGGGAACCAGAGCTTCTGTGGAGGAGGTGGGGCATATGCCACGGCCAACTCTATGTTCCACCGGAGGACGAAGATGAGGCTTGAGAGTATCCCCCCGCGCCCCTCCCCTACATGTATTTTTCCAGCAACGAAAGCTGCTTCCGCGTTCCGCATTGAACCACGTCGAGGTCCAGGAGGAAAAAGAGGCTGCCGGAGGGGGCCATCTCGCAGCTGGACGAAAAGGTTCCGTGCATATATGCATATACGAGCATCATGATGATGATGAGGCGGCGAGACATGCCGATGAGGAAAAATGGATAACCGGCACTTTGAAAGATCGCCATGAGACCAGACGGACAAACGTCCCTTCGCGAGCGAGCGCTTGTATATACCGGATGCGCGACGAAAGGAGCGGGATGCAACGAGACGATCTTCATGGAACCTGGAGGTCCAGCCTCCCGCCATAGGCGCCTGCTTCCCTCCCATCTCCGGCTGCGTCTGGAATCATGTTGCGGACCGCTCCCGTGCCACACGCCCGTCCAGCTTTCGCAAAGGTTCCCCCGGTCCGCATGGCACCCCACGGGGGTTTAATATATGCATCTTACCACTGAGCTGCCGAGCATCCGATGGACGCCCGCGCTTGCTTCATTCACCTCCGGCACTCACTCCATTCTCAAGCTTTCTCTTTCCCCGTTCTGTTTCAAAAAAAGAGCAAGTAATTTTCCAAAGGGTGTAAGTTCATGGTTTCATTCCCGTTGAATTCATGGGGCCGTCCCGATCTAAAGCTACACGCAGTCCGCACACACGGTGTGCGCACGCAAAAAAACTATTCGACCGAAACCCAGGACAAATCCCTTTTTTTGTTTCCTCCCTGAGCCATCCCCCAAAAGAGCCGAAACTCCAATGTCATAAACCCTCATCCCTTCATTTTAAAATAAAAGTGATGAAACTACCACCTTACGCGGAAGCACCGGTCTTGCCACCCTGGGAGGGGACAACCTTCTTGCCGTCGCGGTTGTACCTGACCCTTGGCGGGGGCGCGCGGTTCTTGCGGCCGACCGTGGAGCGGACACTGTCGAGTACTGTTAGCAAAGTCTTGTTTCCAACTTACTAGACCAACATTCCCTCGTGTTGCCCTCCCCGTCTCCTTTCCCCATTTCTGAGGGCTCGGAAGCGGGAAAACATCCCCCCGTCCGCCGTGGTCATGCCACAGACGTAGACGTGGAACCCCCGAACGAGGGTAATCCCTCGTACATGGGGGAAGAGGACGAAAAGGGAAACCCGGGGTCCGTTGGCGTGGGACCGGGGGATAGGGTATGGTTGAAGTACGACCAAGGCTCGTCTGAAGCGCATACACGCAAGAGCGTGCCAGTCGTCACCCCTTGACGAACACATACCGGACAATCTTGCCATGGATGGCGCAAGAGACGCAGTACTGCAGCTTCAGGTACATCTTGGGTACAGGGTAGTCACTGCCGAAGACAGAGGCCTCGAGGATGTCACCTGTGGGGAGTCAGTGTTCGGTTCTCGTGGGTAACAATGAGGGCTCGACTGCTTCGATTCGAACGAGAATCGAGGGCAGGATCGAGGGAGACCCAGGGGGATAGACGCACGAGTGGCGGCGGACTCAACCATGTTGCGGATGGTGAACCTCTTGATCGCCTTGTCCTTGGGCGTGCATCGCGAGCAGTTGGAGCAGCGGATGGGCTTGACGTGGCCGCGGCCCTTCTTGTTGCGGCCGCTGAGGAAACTCAGTCAGTATTTGACACTCCGAAGACCAAAGTCGTCAGGGAAAGCTTGATGCATACTTGTTCTTCCTCTTCTTAGGCATGTTGGCGGTATCTGATCTGTGTTAGAAAAGACTGTGGATGGAGGAGGGAAGAAGTTTCGAAGTCCACGTACTGAGTTGGTGCTGGGGGGTTAGTAAAGAGAAGGTGTTTTTGGAAATCCAATTCGAAAGATTGAGGGCTTAGTAGTAATTCTTTTTAGGCGGGGTACATCCTCCGTTGTACCTCCCCTCGCCAATCAACGTACGCGCACATGCACCACACATCGCACCAAGCAGAGAGACCTCACCAGCCCAGGGCCGGATCATAAAACCCTACATCACGTGAGCGCGCAAATTTGTGAAACTGGAGGCAGGGCAGGCAGGCAGTGCCCCCACCCTTGCGGGCTTGCTGACTATTGGCTCCACCTATTTGACCCTCCCGCCCACCACCCTGATAAACTCGATTCTTTTTTTCATCAACCACATCTGAAGATTTGCTTAGGAAGGCAGTTTCGATATTGTCGAGGTACGTCTAAAGATGTGAACTCCCTGCCATGAGCGAGGGAGAGTCCCGAATAGTACGCTTCTGTGTTCCCTTACCTGCCCTCTCCTCTCCGCCGCGATGAGCTCGAGATTTCCATCCGGCATTTCGCGCAGCTCGTCGTCGCCAGGCGGCATCATACGGTTGGGTCGGTTCGTCGCGCCTCGGCCATGGAAACTTGGGAGAGGCGCGCACAACCAGACAGCCCGATGCCTGAGGGGCAGGTAAAGGGAGCGGAAAGACGATGTTCGGGATTCTTCCCTCGCGGTATTGCAAAAACACACAATCTGGGTGAGAATCTAACCTTTGAGATTCTGCAGGCAAACATGCAGATCTTCGTGAAGACCCTGACGGGCAAGACCATCACCCTCGAGGTTGAGTCCTCGGACACCATCGACAATGTCAAGTCCAAGATCCAGGACAAGGAGGGCATCCCCCCGGACCAGCAGCGCCTGATCTTCGCCGGCAAGCAGCTCGAGGACGGCCGCACCCTCTCGGACTACAACATCCAGAAGGAGTCCACCCTCCACCTCGTGCTCAGGCTGCGTGGTGGTGGCAAGAAGAGGAAGAAGAAGGTGTACACCACCCCCAAGAAGATCAAGCACAAGCGCAAGAAGACCAAGCTCGCTGTGCTCAAGTACTACAAGGTCGACTCCGACGGCAAGATCGAGCGCCTGAGGAGGGAGTGCCCCAACGAGACCGTAAGCTCTTTTATCCTCCCCTTTCGTGACTTTTCTTCATGGAGAACTCGGGCTAACTCGTTGCCAAAAGTGCGGTGCCGGTGTCTTCATGGCCGCCATGGAGGACCGCCAGTACTGCGGTCGCTGCCACCTCACCTACGTCTTCGACAAGGCCTAAACGGCTGGCCTCTTGGATCGGTGGAGTGGAAGGGGAAACCAAAAAAAAATGGGGGTTGGGATGGATCGTGGTCTGAATTGGACGCGAGGCCATGGGGCGTTGGGGTGTAGCATAGGCTCACAGCATTCTCGGCTTTAAAACACGTCGGGTTCATGACTCAATCCGTTCTCGCCTCACTCTTGAATTCTCCGTGCCATGTGTGTTATGTGTCATGTGTGTTGTGCTGCTGAGTGATCTGAACACGGGGGCTGGGGCATAGACCTGGTAACAATGTTACGCTATTGATATTCTCCAGCCATCCTGCTGCTCCACCACACTACGAGTGTCTAATAAACCGTGCCTGTGTGCCTACTGATACTCGCACCTGACGGACCTCCCGCATGCTCATAATGCCACCTAATGGCCTTGCCTATTCTCGAGCCTACAGGCCCCCCTTCCCCCCCCCTCCCCCCCCCCCCAAATGCTCACAGACCAGCTGATACTCCACCTAACGACCTACCCCGTGCTCAAGACTACCGATACCCACCTAGTGACCCTCGTCCTATTTGAGCCTACAGCTCTCCCCCCTCAGAACCCATTCCTCAGGTTATCGTACTTGCTCTGCGGGTACGTAATACAATTCTCGCCCTGCTGCAGGCCCTCGGCCCCTCGGAAGATGCCCGCCACGTTCGCGATGATACTCTGGTCCCCCGCCTTGTCCGAGCTGCTCTCCCACCACATGGCGCCGCCCAGCTTCCCCTTCTTGATGAACTCAGCCTTCTCCCGCGCTATAGGGACGGTATCGTAACTAACGAAGGTCCGGCTGGTCGGGTTGAAGCAGTAGCTGGCCCCGATCTGCGAGTCGTTCACCTCCTGGGCGCCAGCGAGGGGCAGCTGCTTGTAGTCGTAGACGCCCTGCTCCCAGGTCCCCTGGCCGACCCCCTGGTAAGGGGTCCCGGGGCCGTCGGTGTTCTCGAAGGCGCGGCCGTAGAGAGGCATGCCAACGACGACCTTGTCGGGAGCGACGCCGGACTTGACGTAGTGGTCCAGGGCGGCGACGGTGGAGAAGGGGGTCGCGCCCGGGTTGCTGGTGGAGGGGTAGAGGTTCGCCTGGTGGCCGGCCTTCTGGTCCCAGGAGCCGGCGTAGTCGTAGGCCATCAGGTTCCAGAAGTCGAGGTACTGGTCCATGCCCTTGATGTCCAGCTTCTGGTAGTGCTCCGTGCCGGCGGGACAGGCGACGGTGAGCTCGAAGTGGTGGGCCCCGCCAGGCAGGGAACGGGAGTACTCGTCAAGGGCGTGACGGCAGGTCCGGAGGAGCTCCACGTAGTCCGAGGCCTCGGAGGGGTTGGCGGGGTACTCCCAGTCGATGTCGATGCCGTCGAAGCCGTAGTGCTTGACGAGCTCGACGGCCGTGGCGGCGAACCTCTCGCGGCCCTGGGGCGTGCTGCAGGGGGCCTTGAAGTTGGGCGAGTAGGTCCAGCCGCCGATGGAGAGCAGGACCCTGAGGTTCCGGTTGCGCTTCTTCAGCAGGTTGAGCTGCTTGAGGCAGCCGTACAGGTTGGTGCCTACGTCGTTCCACGAGTCGCCCTCCCAGTGGATCTCGGCATCGGCCCAGCTGTCCGTGAGGTGACTGGAGGATTCCATGTTAGCTCGCCGTCCAGAGTTAGATTCGATTCAGCTATGGTGCTCGACTTACACTTCACCATCGGGCTTGATGTTCCCAAAGGCGTAGAGGACATGGGTCAGATTGTCGAGGGGGAGGTCCTGGGGACGATGCTTCCGGGCGTAGATGGCCCTGTATATCGACCACGCGTTAGCCGTCGAACTAGAATCTCCTTGGGATTCCCATGGATCTTACCAGTTGACAAAGTATGCGACAGTGCGGTAACCACCCATGCTGACTTCTTGGGAGCGATGCGTGGGACGAAGGTTATCTCGGGACCCTAAGGGAGGAAAGGATAGCAAAACCAATAAAAGGTATATGAGATCGATGATGAAGGTATTTCTGAATGGAGCTTGAGAATATGTTTGAGGGGGGTAAGATGCAGATGGTGGAGATCACCGGGGAAGGAGAGGTATATAAGTTCACCACGATGCTCAGGAGATGGTGGTTTAAGGAAACTGCAGCTGAACAGCGTGACTAAATTGAAACATCAACCTGGAGGCACAAGATAAAAAAAAGAGTTGGAGGGTGAAAGAGAAGGGGGGGAACTTTTGTTTTCACGTGAAGTAGGTTTAGGTTGAGTTGGAGGAGGAAGGAAGTTATCATGGGGCCAGGGTCTAGCAAGCATGGAAGGGAAGCTGCCCACTTATAAAAGTGAGGTGAGGTGAGGGGAAGGAGCTCCCCCCGCGCTACGCTACGAGTACTTACTCTGGACACATGAAAACTGACTGACCCTCAGCCAACAGAGGACGCTACAACTACGGGGCAAAGACTTCGACCATCCTGCTATTGGCGGTGACAGCTCTTGACCACAAGACCTAAGGCCTCCGAGTCGCTGACCCTGGTAATAGCTTGCGCGGACGGCTTGGCTTGAGGCTTGGCCGGCGGTTCTGGGCGGGCGGCTGCGGCTGCGGAGCGGCTGGGGCGAGGGGCGAGGGGCGAAGGGGGAAGAGATGACGACGTCGCTCTGTATGTAGTCAGCACTACTGTTACTGCCGAGGACCAAAGTCAACCTCTTCCTCTCTCAATGGCCACGGAGATGGATGCATGAGCAATTTCTTATATTTGAGGGTAATTTTGGTGTGGCGGCCGAGACACAGCATGAGAATTGGCGCCAAGGTGGTTGCATAGTTCACGGGACGGATCTACGATGTTTCACCAGGGGACAAGTATGCTTGTTTTCTGGCGCATCCAACTAGGCGCCTGACACGATGGGGATCAAGATTCGGCAGGTTTCTGCTGAAAATAGCGCCGATCCGATATTGGAGTGAGGTTGCACAGTGTGGATGTGTGCATTCACCCAATTGCCATGTGAGGGTGGAGTGGGGCGCGGATGTGGGGCACCACCAGCCATCCAATGTTCACATAGTCGTTCGCGACTCCAATTTGGTCACGTGTAGATAATAAGCGATAAGCCAGTCTCCGAATCCAGCCCATTGCGGGACAGCAAAAAAATTCAGCACATCGGCTAGGAAAAATTTCGACCAGCTTCCTGTGCTGCGTGACACTATCCTCACGACCCTGTCCCCTCCACACCACCCCAAACCAAGGCCTCAGAATCCCCCGGTCAGCAATTGCACCGACCCGACAGCAAGATGGCCGCTCGAATCGATTACATCCTCTACGACTCGTCGTTGGGGTACTCCGTCTTCCAGGTCTCGCACCAGGTCGACGGCGTCGCCCTCAACACGACCGACTACCAAAAGGCCGTCTCTTCGCTAGACACCTTCGGCAAGACCGTCAAGGCTGTCGGCTTCTCTCCATTCAGGTATGTAGTGACGCTGCGGGATGCATTGAGCCTCAAAGCCTTTGTCCTATCCCCGGACGCCTTGTATCCATCCAATGGCCGGGTCTGAATGTTTCGCTCGGGCGGCGTGCTAAACGGCCTTTCTTTTTTCTACTAGGGGCTATGCCGACGCTTTCGACAATGCCAACAAGATTGCCGAGGGCGTGCTCTCCGACGCGCTTGAGGCCTGCATCGCCGCCAACTTGCCCGAGACGAGCGGGAAGAAGAGCAAGATTACGCTCGGTGTCTACGACTCCGCCACTGCCAGGGTCCTGAAGGAGCGGTTCCCCGGGTACCAGTACGAGAGCCGCGAGACGTCCGCTGCCGTCGACACGATCCTCCGCGGGATCCGCCTGTACAATGACAAGATCCTGTCCGAGGTCAAGGCCGACGACCTCAACGCCGCCTGCCGTGCCCTTGCCCACGCCTACTCTCGTGGCCAGGTCAAGTTCAACACGAGCCGCGACGACGTGCACATCATCCAGCGCAGCGCCGTGCTCGAGTCGATCGACAAGGGCCTGAACCAGTGGACCATGAGGCTGCGTGAGTGGTACGGGTCCCACTTCCCCGAGCTGTCCTCCATCGTCTCGGACAACTACACGTACGCGAAACTGGCCAAGGTCATCGGCGACAAGGCCACCCTGAACCAGGACCGCCTGCACGAGATCGCGGCCGTGCTCGACGACGACGAGGAGAAGGCCCAGGCCGTCATCGACGCCGCCGAGACCTCCATGGGCCCCGAGTACAACGAGTACGACATGCAGCAGATCATGGACCTCGCCACCCTGACCGCCGACACCTTTGACCGCCGGCGCACCACGGCCACGCAGCTTGACGACAAGCTCGGCCTCGTGGCGCCCAACCTCCGCGAGCTCCTCGGCGCTCCCGTCTCGGCCCGCCTCATCGCGCAGGCCGGGTCCCTCGTCACGCTCGCCAAGTACCCCGCCTCGACGCTCCAGATCCTCGGCGCCGAGAAGGCGCTCTTCCGCGCGCTCAAGACCAAGGGCAACACGCCCAAGTACGGCATCCTGTACCACAGCAGCGCCATCGGCAAGGCCTCGACCAAGAACAAGGGCCGCATCTCGCGGTACCTCGCCAACAAGTGCAGCATCGCGTCCCGCATCGACGCCTTCTCGGGCGTGCCCAACAGCCTGTACGGCAAGGCGCTGAAGCAGCAGGTCGACGACAGGCTGGAGTTCTACGCCACGGGCAAGAAGACGGCCAAGAACGCCGACGTCATGAGCGCCACGACCAGCGCCATGCAGGCCATCCTGGGCGACGCCGACGAGATGGACGTCGACGCCCCCGCCGCGGCGGACGACGACAAGGCGGCCAGGAAGGCGGCGAAGAAGGCCGAGAAGGCCGCCAAGAAGGCGAAGAAGGAGGCCAAGGACAAGAAGAGGGCGAGGGAGGAGGAGGACGCGGCCGAGGAGGATGGCGAGAAGAAGAAGAAGAAGAAGAGCAAGAAGAGCAAGACCGAGGCGTAGGCTTCTCGGGTCTACCTGCCCTCTATACCTCTTGTTTAACCTTTTGTCTCTCTGCCTCTCTCATACCTTTTTCTGTTTGCATCCCCTTGGTTTTCCAAATCCTTTTTTTGCGGCTGGGAAAGAAAGTATTTTACCAGGTTTTTTTTCGGGCGGCGGCTGGCGCGGCAACGGAGTTCTTTCGGAGTTTTGTTTCGATTTTTTCGGATCATGTTCAAATGCTGATGGAAATTTTCATGCCATTTTGCCCCTTTGCATACACATCTCTCCCCGGCGCCAACAAATCTGAGTGTTTTCGATGGCTCTGGGGGTGGTTTTGTTGGGCCCAATTAGTTTCCAGTACTTTAAGTACCTTGAGCCCCCTGTGTTTTCTTTCCGCGGTAGTTCTGGTGTATAAAAAAGATATTATCATCCATCGATATGTTTGTCCTCGCCGTGACCGGGTATAAATGGCGCTGGTGGTCGGTAGTAGAGGGTCAGGTCTAGGAAACGGCGTGTGGTAGATACGAGAGACTAGAGTGCTCATGCTCTGGGCTGATCCGGCTTTCTTGCCGCGTGGGATGGGAGTGGAGGCTGTCTTCTTCGTATTGATCTGCTCATTCCGCTTATCCATCCCTTTCTCTCAATGGGGTGGATGTTTGGTCCTGGTGCCTGTAGATCCGAGAGAGGGGTTGTATCACAGTCTGTCTTTAGGCGGGAACAGTAACAGCCTTGTTACAATGACATTGATCCATGGCCCACTCCTCGGCTCCCGGTAGCGTTCACTTACATCCCATCTTCCTGGGAAAGTTAGAAGTGAATAGATAGTATAAGTATCAGCATCTTATACTGACTAGAGTACAGAAAACAGAAGTACGGCCGCAATAAGAAGAGCAATCGATTCCACGGAAAACACAAACTTCTAGACTGCCCGCCCTTTTCCCAATGCCTCCTTCTTTTCCGATTTCCTCCGTCCTTACACCTTCCTCCCCTTTCCCAGAAACGCCGAAACCATACTCCATCAAACCTCCCTCCGTTCATGTATACCTACCATCCCCCTGATTCTCTCGATGTCATAATACTAGAGCAAGCTATATTAGATGAAGAGAAAGAAATGAACAGAAGGGGAAAAAGAAACTGAGAAGACAAAACGAGCTTGTATGGGACTGGATCTGCGGCGTAGAACCTATACCCCCTCCTTCTTAAAAGGAACACGGAATAACTCAGTCCCCTTTCAAAAAGCCGCCAGCGCTTTATCCACGCTCATAGGCGTCAAAGGTGTCCTAACCGCCCCAGCACTCCACAGCGCCGTCCCACCACTCTCCGTCGTCGACGGCGTGATGGGACTAATGGGACTCAGGGGCCCCCCGACCCCACCCCCCCACGGCTCCCTCGCCGACAGCCTCCCTAGCGTCCTCAGGACCCTCTCCAGCGCCAGCCTCCCCGCGGGGAACCTCGCCAGCAGGGCCTCGGCGGACCCGGACGCCGCCAGGATCTGCGGCGTGGTGTGCGCGCCCAGCAGCGCCGTCCACCGCCTGTACAGCCGCATGTTGTCCCTCGAGAGCAGGCGGAGGAGTGGCAGCTGCGGGAGGGAGTGCCGGAACCTCGACGGGGAGAGGAGGTGGTAGAGGAGGTTCGAGACGGCGTACTGCAGGAAGGGGTAGGAGGAGGTGATCAGGTTCCGCTGGTCCGTGACGTTGCGGCGCCAGGCCTTGGCGTCCGGAGAGAGGGGCGGCGTGGGGAGCGGCGGGGGGGAGATGATGGGCGCGGCGTTGCCTAGGGACGCGAAGTCGGTCAGGTTGAGGTAGTCTAGGCACGCGCGCAGGAGGACGTAGTGGGAGGCGTCGGTGAAGGAGGCGGCGCGTGCGGCGCACTCGCCGGCTAGGCAGGCGTAGCCGCGGCCAGAGAGGAAGAAGGCGCGCACGCTGTCGTGGATCACCTGCACGCGCTGGAGGCCCAACGGCTCGTGCGATACTCCGCCGCCACCGCTGCTACCGCCGCCGCCGCCCTCGGGGCGTAGCTCGAGGAGGCCCACGGACCGGGAGCGCATGAAGCGGTGGAACTGGTACGGGGACTCGAAAGTCGCGCCGCCCGGGCGGCGGATGTGCCGGAGCGACGTTGGAGGGTTGACATCGAGCGCGGCCTCGGGCGGGGCGTCGGGGACCCAGGGGCGCGTGAGGCGCACGGCGACGCGCAGGTCGTTGAGGGGCAGGGGCTCGGGGGAGAGGATGGCCCATTGCATCAGGGCGAGGCAATCGGCCTTCTCTGCGGGTGAGAGGGTGCTGAGGATCCACTCGTACAGGCCGTCGATGTCGGCGGGGAGCTCGGCGATGGTGTCGTCTATCAGGTCCTGCATGGCGCCCTCCTCTATCGCGGCGTTGAGGATGTTGACGACGATCTCGGCCCAGAGGAAGACGCCCGCCGCCTTGTCGGCTATGCGGTGGACCGCGGCGCTGCGGTCCTCCCACTCGGCGAGGAGGTTGAGGGACACGTACCGCGCGATGTCGTCGGTGTTGTGCTCGGCCATGACGACCTCGAGCGCGCCGGGCTGGGAGACGGTGGGGTGGTGGTTCGAGGCCACGCAGATGGTGAAGTCGGAGTTTCGGGCTAGGAGGGAGAGGTGGGAGAGGAGGCCGGAGAGGTAGGCGGCGGGCGAGGAGTCGGCCACGTCGACGAAGATGAAGGTGCGCTTCGTGGGGGTCTCGATCCGCTGCTCGATGTAGGTCTCTAGGAAGAAGGAGACGACCTCGGCGTCGCTCATAATGGGCCCTGCATCGCCACCACCGCCACTACCATCGCCTTTGCTCGTTCGTGAGGCTCCCTTCCTGTCGCACAGGGATAGGATCGACCGTCGGAGCTTCGGGTCGTGCGGGAATAGCTGGCCCAGGAGGCTGCGGTACACGGCGGCCGGGTTCGGCGCGAACCGGCTGCCCCGGCAGGGGAGATAGAACACGGTGTCGAGGTCGTGGCCCTCGGCGGAGGCCCAGACGACGGAGTTCCCGCCAGCCGAGTCAGGGCACCACTGCTTCTCGATTCGGTTGCGGAGGGAGCGGAGGAGGACGGACTTGCCTGAGCCGGGGGCGCCCTTTATCCAGAGGATCTTGTTCTTGGAGCCCGGGTGGCGGTGGTGCCATGATTGGAAGGCGGGGATGTCGTAGAGCCAGAGGCAGGTTCCAGGGTAGGATAACGGGAGGGGGTCGCGGTGGGAGTGACTGGGGAGGATAGCTCTGAGGCATTCTAGAAGTGGGTTATTAGGACGGGCTGACGGGGGAAAGGAGGGGCGGGGTGGGAGGGAGGGAAGGGGGACATGGCTACTTACCCCTTTCCTTGTGGTTGAGCTGCCGCCTCCTGTGGGTCTCATTCAGAATGAAATATGATAGCGACGACAGGAGGGCCTTGTAGTTTGGGTCCTGGGCGGAGCGGAACCTGCAGATATCGAGGTGACTCGCGTCAAAGGTCTCAGCGCGCTCCCTGGCATCGCCGATGGAGCTTGCCGCGTGTCTAATTTGCTACTTCCCCGTTAGTTCTCCTCCCGACACCAGACTGCTCAGTTGTTACCACACTCACAAACTCCTTCAAGCCAACCCCGATGCCCCTCCCCTCCCTGAAGCACCTCACACCAAAGTTCCAGTCGTTCCACATCCGCACAAACGCCTCCCGCCCCACCTCGACCTCGAACCCCGTCGAGCCCGTGAGGTGCTGCAGGACGTAGTCAGCCGGCGGGACGTCAAGGCATACGGAGGCCATGGAGCGCAGGGCCTCAGCGAGCTTGCCATGCTCCGTGGCGCGGTGGGGGCAGGCGAAGAAGAGGGTCGCCGTCGTGGAGGGGAGGAGGGCGCGGGAGGGGTGGTCGTATTCGGCTTCTGAGCGGCGGAGGACCTTTTTTGCCTTTTGTGTTAGTGGGTTGTTCGGGACGGGGGGACAGGTAAGGAGAAGAGAGGAGACAGCGGGAAAGATTACCTCTTTGACGATCACGCCTCCCAAGGAATGCGTAATAAATATTATCGGACGCGTCGGCGTATCCGTCTCGTCCCTTAAAAGCGTGAGCTCCTGCAACAAGTCATCCGCATGCTCGAAGATGTCGTTCTGCGCCCTCGGCATCCGCCCGTTCAGCGTGATCGCATTGCACCCCCACGTCAGGATCCTCGTCGACGGACAAGACTGCGGGAGGAGGTCCAGCGGCCAGTACACCTCCGGCTCCGGCTCCGGCTCCGACTCGCTCTTTCCCTGGGCTTCTTTCCCCGCCGCCTGCTGGTTGTCGTCGACGGGGTCCTGGGAGGTGGAGGTGGACAGTAGGATGTGGGGAGAGGACTTGGCCTTTGCGTTCGAGGCCGCCGCAGCCTTGGCGGAGGGGCTGCGGCGGAGGAAGGAGGCGGAGGGCTGCTTGACGAGGACCTTTGCGCCGCGGGAGCGGAAAGAGCGCGTCCTGCGGGGGATCTTGGAGAGGGCGGTGGGTTGCGGGGGCGGGGGCGGTGTGTAGAGCCAGGTCGTTATGGGGTGGCCGCCTAGGCCCGCCACGAAGACGATGCTGTAGGTATGTTAGATTCGTAGGGATATCTTGATGTACGGGAACTGGTTCTTTCATAGTCGAGTGAGGTGAGTGCGCGGAAGAGGGGAAGCGGGCTTCGAGCTTCCGCGAAGTTTGGAGGAGGGGAATGAGTAGTATGGACAAGGGGTGCAAGGGAAGAAGAAGAACTTACTCGGCTACAGCTGCGTTTGGGTCTTCGGGCTCATACAGGACCGTGAGGCCCACGGAGGGAATAGTATCTCGAGTGGCCTTCATGCTGGCGGCATCACGACTCGGCCTGGGTATCTTCTTCTCATGGCTCGCGGCACGGCAAGGGCAAAAAACAAACGCGCAGCACCAGGTAATAAGTAATAACGAAAGATAAAAGAAGGCGCTTGCGCAAACGGAACGTTTCTTCACGCTCGTGTGTCAATCAATGGCCGCCGGTGGGGAGATCGCTCGTGTCACTGATCGGGAATCAGTGGAGCCACCATGCACGATTTCGATGCAGGCAGCCTCCGGCGGGAGGCGGGCAGGCGGGTCCCGAGTATATAAGTATATGTATGTCAGGATGCTCCTGCAGGATGGAAGATCCGCTTTGTAGATCTAGGATCCAGGTGACGTGCGGACAAGGGTGGCTGGGGCAAGTAAGAGAACGAAGAAAGAGGCGAAAAAATAGTATCATGGATCGGGCGGTGTTCAAGTTCAATTGGGCGGAGGTAGTGGGATGATGGAGTCAGCTTCATGCGCCCGGGAAATGCATTGGGGGGACTTGGGGACTTGCCCCCTCGCCTCTCGTATCCTCTTCCGGAAAGAACTCTTGCTCTTTGTCCTTCACCATCCTCTCGCCTGCCAGGGTGGAGTTTAGACTAGGACGCGGGGAGAGTGTAGGGCGGGAAGAGATGGCCATTGGGCTGCTTGCTTCTCCCGTGTCTGTCCCGATAATATAATTAGGCTGTTCATTACGGCGAGATAGTGCAAAAAGCGGGAGGAAGAGAGAAGGTGTGTGAGTGTGCGCTGGCCAGACTGGGAGATTTTCTGAAACGGGCCTGTTCTACGATCTATCGTACTGATGAGGACCAGGCAGAAGTAAGACGGCTTCGCTTATGCGTGCCTGTGTTGTTGGGGGCGGGCATTACATGAGGATGTATCATATCCGCCCTCCGCATGGGGCGTAAAACCAGGCCGCGAATAGAAAAACGTAAGCTTGGAGCTTCCCGCGGGGCTGGCACGGAGAGTTTGCCACCGGGGTAGGCCCGTGTAGGGGGCCAGCAGGACGGAATGCACATGGGCATGGTGTGGGGAGACGCGGCTGGTGTTGGAGAAATACCCGAACCGGCTGTTTCGGGCCAGAGCCCGCCCGGCGGATTGAGTGTTGAACGGGCTAGGCCAGGCCAGGCAGGCAGGCAAGAAAGCGACTCTTGATGTTCTCTCGGAGAAGCGGCGGGTAGCTAATAGATCAGGTAAGGAATAAAGTCGGAGATCGACGTTGACGATGCGGATGTGATGTCATTTTGGGACAACAGCGCGCCAGGCTTCCAGCCCTAGAGCCCGCTTGGAAAGTCCAAGCGGTAGGAGAAACGTGTCATCTCTGGGACAGACTGAGCGCGAGCTGGGCATGTGAAAAATCTGGACAGGGGAAATGAGACGACGCCGTGCGATGCGAGAGGTGAGAGGTGAGGAACGGGTGCGGTGGGTGGTACGGTTCTCTGCCGTGCGTCCCCAGACCCCTCCGAATTCGAGATAGAGAAGCGAAGGCGACACAGGGCTGGAGGCGGTCGTACCGAGAGGGAGGAGGCGAACTCCGAGTCTGCGTCAGGGGATCATGGGGCCTCTGCCGGTTCGAGAAGACTGGGGAACGGGAAACAGAGTGATTCTTTTTTGGAATTGGGGGCGAAAATTGAGAGCTGGAGGGTCATCGGCCGACTCCGACGGAGAACGCATGAAGTTGAAAAGGGAGATCCGACGATCCGAGTGCCGAATGACGATATTGATTCATGCAGGAACGACTGGTGTCCGTGCCCGTAATCCTTGGCTGGTATGTGGCGTCTTATGCCAAAAGCCGTTGGATCCTATGGCGGAGTTCTCAAACGAACACCTCCGCCTTCGATAGGCAGGTAGCTATAGCTTTACTTGAGTCAACGGTGGGCAGGCACTCGTATGTAGGATCATGCCGCATTTGAACAAGAACGTTACACGGACTGCAAGGGGGACGGTCTGACTAGGCTCGCGGAAGGGTCATGTATGACGGCGACTGCCGTGTTCTCGTACCTTGCATGGGCTCGATGAGGTCAGGCGACCGACCATCAGTGGCGAGTAAGCTATGCATGCTTGTATCGGGGGGTCCTGTTTCGCGCGGGTGGCTGAGGCTACTTGCAGGAGGGAGCTGCCGGGAGTAAGTTCCGCGCAGACCGATGCCGTGGGTGGGTTGCTTGGAGGTTGATCGTTAGGAGGGGGTCAGTTGGAAACGAGCAGACATCCAATACACGTAGCTAAACGGGGGCGCGCCCGAGATGTCGTTTTCAGAGGCCGTGGCTTGCGCCTATTTAACATGTCAACTGCCGGACCGGGGGAGACCCACTTCTCCGTGGAAGCCCGGCTTCTGGTGGGTCGTCACCCCTGCTCGGGTCGATCGATCGATGTAACCTCCCGGCGGGGTGACTGCTCCGGAAGGCTGTCCCCGATAGAGGATATGCGCGGGGGAACAAGCAAGTATTTATTTATAATTTTACCAAGATTGCAAGGTCTCCTTCGGATCCACTGCCAATGGTCGGCCAACCGACCATTGGACGAGGTGACGCGGTGCCACGGCTCTCACGGTAGCCGCACGCATCGCTCCCCGCATCGTCGGACTAGCTAGATGAACCGCTCCCTAATCGTCTTCATGTCCTCCCCTATCTCAGGGTAGTCTTCGACCGCGGAGACACAGTTATGTATGCGGGTCCGAGGTAATCTGCGCTCGTAGCGATTGCGGAAGATGTGGAGGGACTTCATGGCGTCCCAGGGATCGACGCGCCGGGAACCCCTCTCCGCCAGGAACGGCAGCGGGTATGTAGCTCCTCTTTTATCACAATGGGGTTCTCCGGAGTAGAATCTCCCGCGGTATTCGAGGCCAGACAGAAGTCGCAGAAGCGGTTGATCTGGACCTCCGAGAGCTGGAATAGGAGACGGCGAGGGTTGAAGGGGTGGATGAAGACGTCGTTGCACTAAAAAGGGCCAAATTAGGGTCGGGCTTGGTACTTGATAAAACGAAGAGAGGAGCCCATGAGCTAGGGGGGATGTGGACTCCCGCCCCGTCGATGAAGAGATACGGCATACGCCTGTATCGTCAGCTCCCCGGTCGAAGACAACCACCCCGCCAAATATCTGCCCCTCAACCCAATACCCAACCATATCCGCAATACCCTCGGGGTGCTGGTCAAAGTCGCGATAAGAGGCGTGGGAGAATACCGCCGGAGGTGGATCCGGCCACTCCTCCAGCACCAGCTCGGAACTCCCAAACGGCACCCTCACCGTCGGCTCTGGCTTCCACGCATGGTAGTCCTTGTAGAAGCCTCCATCCGACTCTCGAAATAACCGGGCCCCAAGGTCGTGGCATGTGATGGCAGCCATCTCAATCAGGCGCAGCTTGAAGGCCCGCGAACCCACTGGCGCGTCCTGGTAGGCCTGCGCGACCTTCGCAAGAAGGATTAGCAAGAGGGGAACTCTGCGACGAGCAAGCAAGCATCGCTCGGCTGGGCTCTACAAACCACGGGATCAAACTGAAGACTCCCAGGGCGGAAGGCTGAGATGGACCCTCTTGCTTTTTCTAGCGAACCCGGACAGAGCTCGACATGATCTTCGATGAGGTCATGGCGCTCCCTACGTAGCGATACCAGGTGTCCGCGATGGGCGCACCATCAATTATCTCCGCATATGTGGTCTCGGCCGTTTCTGAGGACAGGAGCTTGGAGAGAGCGCTGGTGAATGCAGCGTAGTGGTCGAGGTCAAGATCAAGATGATTTATTGATAATTTGATGCCAGCATATCGACCCATGATTCCTGTCTGAAGTGGGACATGGTGAGTTGAATCCCACAGACAATGGCCATTCATTGTTCCGAAGCTAGCTGGGAAGGTGAGAGCTGACAGCTTCAGGCACTGGCCAGTTGATGTGGGGCAAAAGACTGACAGGCATACACAGTGTGTTTATACAGTGATAGTAGAAACATGCACTATATCCGTCAGCTCGAATCCTGCTTACAATATCACCACTCGCCTGATCGGTCTTGATATTCACGTTCTTCCCACAGCGAAAAGACCGCGCCCCGACCGGGAATCGAGTTTCCGCAAACTCCCCATGTCCAAGCCAAAGCGGCTACGCACTGAGTATCCGACGGCCGACCAAGCTACCTAACTATCCAACTACGAAAACGAGAAAGGAGAAAAAAAGAACGAGCAAAGCACCGGCGCAACGCGGAACCGACCCCACCGACGAGATCTCTACTCCCCACGATTGCATACCTCGCGCCGCGAACCAACCCACGATGCTTGGCCGCGGAATTATCGGACTTCTTGTCCAGTTCGAGGTACATATACCCTACTCCCACCACCACCCCTCTTATGGAACCTAGCTGACAACCACGTGCGCAGGACCACATAATCCAAGCCGTGAGCACCCCCTCGCCCCTCCCTGCCTACAATAGCACAAACAACGTCTAACCAGACCCTCGACCTCAGATCCTACGCAGACCAGGCTTCCACCGCTTCGTGGGCCGCATACAACGCAGCGTCGACGAGGCGCGCCACGGAAAGAGCCCCCTGGACCCTCCCCTGAGGCAGGGGGAGGCGACCGAGACGCCCGGCCGGGAGGGGGGGTTCCTGAGCTACTTTATGAAAGAGCTGAAGAACCAGGCGAACGGGAGGCCGACGAAAGGGGATGGGCGCGGTGGGGGTCAGCCATGAAGCGTCGGCTATGCTAATATGAGACTGTGGACTGGGTTCGGTTTTATGGAGTTATTGGGTATTGGATATTGGATGGCGTTCCGGATATGATGGGAGGGGAGGAGTCTAAGCTGGTTGACCGTGAGAGGAGCTACGATTAGCCCTCGGGTGCCACGGTTCGTGGCTATACTGGCCCAACACGCGGAACTCGAAAGGGATGGAGCCCTACTGGGTCTGCGCGACTCCTACTCAGGAGGGAGCCCCTGTCTGCTAACATAGGCCGGCCGGGAGGAGGCTCGAGCACCGGAAGCGGGGCAGTATTTTTGGATTGCCACCCAGGAACCACAGCGCCCAGGGTCTAACCAGCTCCCCGAGCCATTCCACAGATATAAGCGCTGCATGTGCTAGCTAGGGGACTGTACTGCGACTGTTTGATCCGAGACTGGGCTTGAAGCTTGACTACCGTCACTGTGCCCTCTCCCTAGTCGTTCTTATTTCACGCACAGGCTGGATCTACATTACAAAAGCGAGGGGTTTGGATCGCGACAGATGGGGACGATTTGTCTATTTGGCGGCTTATATACTATTATGCCATGGTTCCTCCCCTGTCATTATGTACCGCGATGCCGAGCCCATCCTTGTTATTATCTTCCCTGCTCACGACCCTCCTCCGCCTCATCCGTCAGACCCCTTCCCTCTCCCAAACCCTTCCTTACCACGGAGGGTTGGCAGTGCAGTAAGGGTAGCCCCTCACGGCCCCATAGGCACAGACCTGGCCCTCGGGACACCTGACCTTCTCGGCCCACTTGCCTGCCTCGCAGACGTCGATGGCCCAGCCGTTGTCGTCCTCCACGCACAGCCAGGTGTCGGGCGAGCACTCCTCCGTCGGCGGAGGGGCGGGGATGCAGTAGGGCGCGCCGTTGAGCGGGTTCATGGAGCAGTACTCGGTCGACTGGCAGTCGCCGCCGCGCACCCAGGCGCCCTGGGTGTCGCAGACGGACCAGCCCGCGACGGGGGCGACCTCGCACTGGAAGGTGCCGGGGGTGCAGCCGCGGCGCTTGGACGCGGCGAGGGCGACGGGGAGGAGGGCGAGGATGAACTTCATTTTGTTGGTGGGTGGTTGGTGGTGGGTTGAGGTTGTTTTGGTTTGAGAATAGAGTAAGCGAGTATGGTAGGCTTAGTAGCTTGTTGGTGTTGGTAGCGAGGTGGGATGAAAGAGGCGATGGTGGTGACGATCTAAAACTTTAAATCCTCCTCGATCGTTCCTTCGCGTCCTTATTATACTCGGGCCAGCTGGACGAAGCTTGCCTTTTCTGTATATTAGGCGGTGGGGAATACGAGTAAGTACGACATTAGGGAACGGATGAGGCCGAAGAAAAGTGGATAATGGGGATAATGACGATCGTCGAGCTCGCATCTCGTGTTCGAAATTCTCCCCGCCTCGTATTCAATGCTCCCCGTGCGTCGTCTGCCGAGTGGTGACGGCGGCCCAGCTGACCCTTGCAGCTTAAGAAGTGGAAGTAAGGCCAGCCAGCCAGAATGCTCCATCGCATCGGCTAAGGGCCTAATATCGATCGGGCAGTGCGAGTGGCGGAAGAAAGCCCGACCGCCATGACCTACTACGTAATAGCCATTGGCCAAATACAACTACGTCACACCTCGGGTCCGGTAATAATACGGGACTCTGGTCGTTCGGCCAAGCACCTTCGGATGGACATTTCATAGACCGATTACGTAGCACAGAAGGGCGCTGGACGGAGGTGGTTGGGAATTCCAAAAATAGCAGCGGGAATTCGCCCAGTGTGGACCAGTGGTGGAGATGGTGGCGCTTTTTCCTTGTCTGTGAGCTTATTTGTTTACTTTCCCGAGTACCGAGTCTAGGCCCGATACGGACCTGAACCTTCGGGAACTCCCCCCTGAGTGGGTGGGTTCTTCATGCGCAGGTCTTGCGATTACTGAACCCGCCAAGCTCGTATTCAAGTGAAAAATGGAGTGTGTGACCCTGGCCATGTGGCTTGAGCGGGAGACGGCCAATGCCGTCGTCGAGTTTACCAAGGAAAAGAGCTCGTCCTATTCTGGACAGGTGTGCGAACCCTCCTGATGCCCTTTTTTTTTTCGACCCAGCGGCGCCGCGTTGCCCCGAGTACGAGCATAACAGGGGATATGCCCAGTCCTAACGGCGGCGTGACTAGTTCCTGAAGTCGCGTGGGACTTATTCAAGAGGAAAGGGGCGGGCCATCACAAAGGACGGGGCTGACTCTATTCATGAGGAGAGTGTGTACTTCTAGTAGTATCTTCGTTGCGCCAGGACAGGTGTGGATACCACACATTAACTAGCCCCTCTCTCCTCGTAAGAGTCGCTCAATACACACACACACACACGCACACATGAAAACTAAACTCCCTAGAAACGTGGCGCGGGAATAATTCTACACCGCTGTGCCTGCCCATGCAATGTCCCCTGCCGTCATGCGGCCTCTCCTGTCACCGGGCCGAAATCGGCTCTGATACATCAAGGGAACAGAATATGGAGGCAGGTGACAGTTTGGTCTGGCGTGAAGGGCTTCTCTGTGGTGCCTAGCCACTACCACGTGCGAGTAGGAAGGGGAGGGAACCAACTTGAGATCTCTATGGCTAGGGCATTATCATGGTAGGCGCAGCTAGTAATGATAGTTTACCGGCTCCAGTTCATTCCGAAATAGCTATGCAGCAAGCAGTATACTGCTCAGGTAGAAATCAGCCAAAACTAGACAGGAGGATGGTACAGATAGTCGATCAATAAGTCTGGGGGCCTATATCCTCGGTGTTGTATATGATCGAGTTAACCGCGCTTGATATATATACCTGCTTGGCTTGAAGACAAAGCCGAGAACACTTCTTATACACTATATATTATCAACAACCACTAGAAGCGCCAAACCCCAACCCAGCTGAACCGCCATGATAGTTTACATCTCAACGTCCGCTGAGCTTATCGACCGTACCTCCCTCAGCCACGTCTTGCTCCTCTTCATCAGCTTCGCCCTTTCTCTTCTACCCTACCAGGTCCTATCACACCCAATTTCACCCCCTTGTGTAGGGTATCAGCACTCCCACCACCTAGCTTCATATTCCACAGGTGTAAAGATGGAAGATGCAAGATGAACATAGAAAGAGAGCTTTCTAGAAAGAAATATGTCGGGTGACAAAATCTATCAAAAAGAATCACCCCAACCCGCTGCCCCAAGCTAGAAAATCAAATGGGAGGAATAAATGACTCTCCGATCCGCTACTAGCAAATAATATGAATCTCATCGATCGGGTCATCCCTCGGCGGCAGGAAAGAAACCCGAGGACCCTCATCGTTGACGTCCTCGCCATACAGCGTATAACCCTTAGCGATCGCCCACGAGAACATGGTCGGTTAGTAGTCCTAGTAAAAGAATGAAAACGAAAAAAAAAACCCCCCCGAAAAGAAAGTATGATGGTATAAGAGAGTCTAGGGATAGGGAAGACTGCCGGCGTACTCTCGTGAATAGGCTAGTCAGCTGCGATTACAAGGAAGTGTTAGTAGCATCTGAGCGAGTTCGGATGTTGACAGGAAGGGCATTTTTGAAAGATGAAGAAAAAGAAACTGAAATGGGATAGAAGCTGTTGGTTAGGATTAGAATTATGTCTCTAGGCGTAGGAAGAATGACACACACACACGGATATATATCGTCTGAAATTATACAGGCCCCGACACCGCCATGTATATATACACATATCTTGGCGTACAGCACATGCTAGACTACGGAGTAGGAGCACTGTACATGGTACCTCGTACAGTTTTGGTCCAGTTGTCTCCTAACAGTATATATTAGTTTTAGGCACATCCATGTATGGCTGCGCATGGCGAGGACGTCTTTTTTAGTGAGGATGAGCGCCTAACCCCGCGGTATCAGACTTGACCGCAATAGCAATGTTTATCGTCCTGTGATCCTCGATGAAAAGTGATAAATAGTAAAGGCGCTGTGACGGTCATACCAGCCGCCCTTTCCGTTACGTTGTGGGCTATGTTACCATTAGCAGTAGGTTGGAGCTGCCCCTGAATACTGAAACTCAACGACCCCTGCAGACATCAATGGAGGTAGGTATAAATAGAAATACCCATGGGCGACCCCCTCAAGATCACTCTACCCCGCTCGTTGCACACTCGTCATACCAGGCAACGCAATAATATCCTTGGCAGCCCCTCTCCCGTAAAATCACTCGATATCCCCTCCTCTCTCTTAGCCACAATGTCGCAGACCTTCGTACTCATTACTGGTGCAAACCGGGGCTTAGGCAGGGGCCTCCTTGAGAGGTTCCTTGCGCAGCCGAACCACGTAAGTCATTTCCCATGGTCAAGTTCGGCCCGTTCAGGAAGGTTAGAAATGACCTAAAACAGACCGTCATCGCCGCCAACCGCGACCCGACACACCCCACGTCCAAGTCCCTCTCCGAGCTACCAAAAGGACAAGATAGCTCTCTCATCGTGGTCAGGTACGATGCCGCCGCCGAGCAGGACGCCTCCAACGTCGTCGACGAGCTGAAGGAGAAGCACGGGATCGACCGCCTGGACATCGTCATACCCAACGCTGGAATTTCTAAGCAGCACCCTCTTGTGAAAGATGCTAAGCGGGCCGACATGCTGGAGCACGTTCAGGTCAACGTGTACGCCATGATATCACTGTACCAGGCTACCCGCGACCTACTTCAGAAGTCCACCAGGGAGCCTATATTTGCGCCTATCAGTTCCATCGCTGGTTCCGTAACGTATGTGGGAGTTTTCCAAAGCGGCTCTTTGTCCTTTCTTTTCCTCTCGTCAAGAACCCTATAAGAGACGTTGAGTACGTTCTGGGCTAACCCTGCTTACGACCAGCAATCAACCTCCTATACAGAATGCCTGCTACGGCGCATCCAAATGCCTATTGAACTGGTACGGCATCAGGATAAACGCCGAGGACGAGTGGCTAAACACCTTTGTTCTGGATCCTGGTTTCTCGTCAACAGACATGGGAATCCACGCTGCTCGGACGTTCGGATATCCTGACGAGGTTCTTATATCTCCTGACGACGCTGTGGATGGCATGTTTGAGGTATTCCAAACTGCCTCGAAGGAGGAGCATGGTGGAAGACTAGTTTCGTATACCGGAGAGATTCAGGAGTGGTGATGGGGGGTTGGGTCTAGGGTTGTATTATGCATTTTTTTTGGCAGTCTTGGATGCGGACGTGTTAATCGCTTTGAATAGTTCATTTACATTGTGGAAAGATGAAGCAGTGATTCTTGCGTCATGTTAGGAAGGCGATATTCGCTACGAAGGAGCGGATTGACCATTAAGCGGATGGTCGGTTTGCTTGAAAGTGCAGAAACAGTCCCCTGAGGATGAAAATATAGGTAAGCCTTCAAAAGCAAGACGTACGACGCGCAATATCTCAGTCATTATCTAGAATACCCTGTAACGGAAGGCAATTCTAGGAATATACTTTATATAACAGAACTGCAATTCATACTAATACTCTGCTATTTCAGTACCTACTTCAAGCCGGAACCTCAGCCTTGCCTCACTGTAAGACTATTATGATTCAGATCATTACATATTTTGGATACCTGTAGGGGAACCCGAAGTGATATTGCCTATTTTTACGTCGAAGCCTTAGTTTGGCTTATAGCGGTGTGAACTGGAGCATCCCACAACAGCATCGGAGCATTGGATAGTGATGCTACTTCTCCTCGGGCTTCTGAGCGTACGCCACCCCCCTGGTCCAATGTTAGCATTCTCTCAAACGACTCAGATGACACAGACCAGACCAGACCAGCCCCTCCATCGCGATCCGAGTGGAAGACAGGGAAAATGAAGAATACTCACCAGGTGGTATACCCGTGATAGCTTTTCCTCGCCAGCGCCTCCCTCACCCTCGCCAACCACACCTGCACCTCCTCGTACTTCCACCCCATCACGGTGGTCAGCAGATAGAGCGTATACCCCTCCAGGCTCGTCTCCATCCCAAGCCTATTAAATCTCCCGACCTCCTTCCACCTCTCATCCTTCGCCCACCCCCCCAGGGGCGTCTTGATCGTCTCGGTCCGCACGTCCGCGAAGCCCGCCTCCGCCATCCACCCGGCGTAGTTCTCGTCGTCGATGACCTCGAACGTCCGCCCGGCCTTCTTTCCGGCCTCGCCGAAGATGCTGGCCCACTCGGACCAGACGCTGTCGTCCGGGACGGAGCCGTCGTCGGAGCGCACGACCAGGCTGAAGTCCTGGTGCTCGAGGTACCCGCCGGGCTTCAGGCACCGGTAGCACTGCTTGTAGAGCTTGACCCAGTCCTCGAAGCAGCCGGCCATGAAGCGGATGTGAATGTAGTCGAAGGAGGAGTCGGCGAAGGTCCACTCGAGCGAGGCATCGTCGATCTCGAAGCGGCAGTTGGGCGGGACCCAGGCGGGCTGTGTCGGGGATAGGTCGATGCCTATTACCTCGGCCTCGGGGAACTGGTCCGCCATGTCCCTGTCGTAGGTGAGTTACGTGGTTTGTTTGTTAGGGTAGGGGCGCGATGAACGGGTGGTTGGGGACGGAAACATGTGCGAGGAATCAAAGGAGTCGTCTGCGCCGCGACGGGGTTCGCGCGCGTGGCGCGCGAATCTAGTGATACTAGGGTCATAGAACTTACATGGCCCACATTCCCGTCCCAGCACCGATGTCGAGGACCTTCTGCGGGTTCTCCAGTGGCGCGAGGAACAGCTTGTCGTCCAGCGCCAGATAGAGCATGTGGTGGCTATATAAAAAAAACGTTTATCACATCAGATTTCTATCCTTCATGTTCTTGCAGCCGGGTAAGAGGTGGCCGGTCCAACATACTTCAGATCCTGCCCGTCGCCCTGTTTCTCATCGTTGGGCCCCCTAGGTCGTCCCCCCAGCAAGTCAGTCAATCAATCTCGAACGGTGGCTCCAGGTGTCGCGGACATAGGACCATGTTGGACATTGATGGACGAACCAGTACTCGGCATCCTTGTAGTTATGGTACGTTCTCCCGTGTAGCTTGCGGTATGCGAATATTGTCGAAGTTATTGACTCTGTGGAAACGGCGTCACTGGTAAGGAAGAAATAAGGAAGCATCAGCGTCTATCTCGAATTGAGAAACCCAAAGTGCCGGGTTTGGATGGCGATAGAGCGTACGAGTAGGTCTCGTCGCCAAGAGTGGGGTCATCTCCTTCCTCCTGGAATGCAGGGTCCTGCGAGCGAGATTGTCAGACACTATAGCTGTCGTATCTTGTTGAGTTACGGTAAGTCCGAGGTCCTGCTTACTACGGCAATTGGCGTTGCTGGCTCAGGAGTTCTATCTTTGGGTGATCCGGCCATTCTGGAGATTGTTGGAGCCGAAGTATGGTAAGGAATGCGATTGGGAATAAGAAGTATGCAGGTAATAAACGTGCCTCAAAACGCAGGGAGGGTTCGAGGTTAGCCCCCGGCTAAGTAGTTCCCTCAACGATGTCAACGTTGCAATGCAGTACCCGTTCGTCATTTGATCCAGGTCACCATTGCATCCTTAGCCACCAATCGGGATCCGATCCGGCGTCCCGGCCGTGATCCTGCGGGCCGTTTCAACCAACTCCAGAAGCAGTTTTTGGGAATTTGTCTGTGCAAATATTGGCAGGTCGCATATCTCGGACACCGCCTAGTTACGCATCCTTGGCACACAGAGACGGGAAGTGCGGGGCAGTATTTGCACTCTCATTCTCGTTTCGGACGTGGGGTTTAATATCTGACCTTTCCATTTCGGTCTTTAGGGTTATAAATATGGAAGGGTAGGCCCAGCCGGGTGCAGAAATATAATGTCCCCAGGGCCGAGACGATAATAGAACATACGCACAACATCCCATAACAGACATCTTCTGGCCCTTGCCGCGAAGACCGCCACGAGCCATCGACCCTGGACAGGAGTTTCAGTATCTCGGCTTGACTAGCTGTGATAATGGGCCTCAGTCGTTCCTGTGGCCACTTGATCCTTAGGAGTGCCAAGCATGAAACCGATCTGTGTGAGGTTTCTAACTTAGTATTCAAATAGAAGCTACCACAATGCCTCTGCAGTCCGATCCGTCGCGTCGTACAAAATAAGTTCGAAATAGCCCATGCATTCCTGGCAACCAAGTCCAAGGGTTTAAAATGTGTGGTGCCTTCTACTTTATTACCCTCACACTTACTATGATGGTATTATACTAGTAACCACATACGACACTCAATCAGACCCAGTCCGGCGGGATAAAAGAAGCAATAAGGCAGACTTTTTCAATAGGGGATAAAACCATAAGCGTCGAGTTGTCGTCTGAGCAAATAATAGACGCTTCCCGGACTTACACGTTGGCGCTTGCGAAGACACGCCGTAGGTCACTGGTAGGAACCTGAAAACGGACGAGAGCCTATCACCACGCGCCTTCGAAGCCTCCCAGTTTCTAGGGCTAATCGGCAGGAATGATTGGACAGCAGTCCGCCATGACATGTGGCTGCCTAACCTTATTCACAGACAATCACAGAAGGCGGCGCTGGGCCCGGCGGTGCAGGCCACGGTGCCGTCGACGCCTCAGAGCGCATTTTATGCCTCTTGGGTCGATGCTGCATCCTGCTCTCCTCCTCCGGCCGGAAAAAGCATGTACACCAACTTGACTGAGCAATCCAATCCACCATATATATTGGCGACATGTTTTTTGCTAGGCGGCGCCGGGTCAATTCGGAGCCTATCATCCCTCCCGAAGTCGAGCAAGCTAGAGCTTTACTGGCGGCTGAACTCGGCTTCGACACGAAGCATGATAATGCTCTATACGCGCCATATATCGGCTATGTACAGGTGCACTGGCCGGGGAGAGCGAGCAAAGCCGACTTTCTGTTGCTATTTACTGACCTAGTGGGTTATTTTCGACGTATGATGTCTATATTCTTAGCCTGTTGTCTTCATGGCCAAGTCTGGGACGCTTACACTTAGCCGCTCCAAAGATTCGACGAATCCAACCATTCAGTCCTACATCGACCGCCTGACTGATGATCATGACCACGCCTACTTTAAAAGCCTGGACATCGGCTCGGATATTCGACGGACCCAGGTCCAAGACAACGTCTTTCTCATCCTGGGCCTCTGGATGTTAATGCGAGAGTACTTCGTCCCGTCTCACGGCAAATGCCACATCCTCTGGGCGTACAAGATCGCATCAACAACTTCTCCGTCTTCGTCTTCCTCCATTTCTTCCTCTTCTTCTTCCCATATACAGCCTCCGCCTCTCGAGGCGCCGCTCAGCCAGCTCATCGAAACCTCTTCCCTCCTCCCATCCCGCAGCGAAGCGTCAACGCACGACGAGCCTCTATTCCCGCCACCACAGGTGGCCGGCGCGGCAAACGACACCGACATCCCGCTAAGCGCAATCTCCTTTGGCCTCCACCTGTCGGCCGGCCTCACCGAATCTCTATCCATCGAGGCCCGCGACCTCAACCTCTTCAGGCTGACCACCCTAGCCGACGTCAGCATCCTCTGGACCGATAATATCTCACGACACCTTCTTCTCACTAGGCGCGGGCAGAGACGCCACGTTGAGCTCTTCGCGCTGCCATGTGCGATGGGCACCGGTGCGCACGACGTCCTCCGGGACATCGGTATTCCTGCCGACGTCATGCACGAGATCAAGCTGAGCTATGCCAACTTATTTAACCCCGCGCCACCCTCGGCGCTGCACAGGTACCTCAACGGCGCCGTCGGACTGGCCCTATGGTGCTGGTGCCTGAGCTGCTCGTCGCGCAGGCTCCGCGACCGGGCGTTCCGCGAGTTAGGGGGCGGGCCTCACAGCCGCTGAGGGGTTCCAGCCGCCGCGACGCGGCGCTGCTGCCATACGATCCGCTCCTGAGGGAGCTGGCGGAGCATGAGACGTCTCTGTGGGAGCAGAGCGAGTTCGAGAACTTGTGGCCGAGGATAGTGGCGCTGGAGAGGTGTCTCCAGGAGGCGAGGCCGTGGAATTTCTGGGTGCTGCTGAGGGATAGTCGTGACACGGTGCAGTATTGGACGTTCCTGTGAGTTTTCTTCTTCTCTCTCTCTCCCTCTCCCTACCTCTCTCTCTTTCTTCGAAGAAGGGCGATCAATTTCTAACTGCCAGCAAGATTTGGTACGCTCATTCTTGCGCTTACTATGCTTCAAGTCGCTCTTGGCGCTGCCCAAGTGGCAAATGGAGGAGGTTAACAGCGAGGAACCAAATGGTTGAGAATGTAAAGAAGTCCACGGTGGGATGGTGCATATAATCAAATATATAGTATTTGAATTGTGAGCTGGTATATTTGAAGAATATAACACTACAGGCTCTATCTATATAATACCACAAGCAAACATGGGTCAAAGTATAACATGCTCGTCCCTCAGCTTCTCAGGAACCTGGAAAGCACCGTAAAATGCGACCCGCCCGTCGGCCAACCGGGAATATAGTCTGTCTCCTTCCATATCAAAACACTGGATTGCGGAGGTTTCCTGCGCAAACGCGGTAAAGCCCGCCAGCTTGGCGCGCTTCTCCCCGTTGTCTGACTCCTCCAGGACGCAGACGGCTGTGCCGCTTTGCACGCCGTTGGGCCGAAACTGAGGATGCACACGGAAGAGAAGGGATCGAGCCACCAGCATGGTCCAAGGGCCTGGGTCCTCATTCGTCTCCTTACCCTTTCCACGGCGGGAGAAGGAGAAGAGGCCTTTCCGGGGTCGTTGCAGGCGGAAGATGCCTTGACCGACAGCCTTTGTTATCTCGGCAGTTAGTGTTGTTTTTAGAAGCCGTAGTGTGAAATTGTAAATTTTTGATATATGACTTGCCTGATTTTGACAATCTGGTAGACCGATGCTCTTCACCGACACTGCGCGAGACGACGAGTCGGTGAGGTTGAGAAGGCACAGCTTCGTAGTGTGGTATTTCAGCGACTCCCAATCCGAATGGGTTAGCCAAGTCGTCGGCATTGGCGCCTTAATCCCAGAGACGAGATCTACCGGGGCATCGGAAACATCTACCAGGCTCACATCGTGCGAGAAACCTGTTGGGAACTGCGTGGCGTCGAGATCAAATGTCTCAGCGATTGGACCAAGCTGGGAGCACGATTAGTCTTCTTAGCAAAAAGAAAATAATTGGGTTGGGGACCCGAGCCTACCTCTTTGGTCCCGCTGGTAGAAAAAAGGGTGGCTTCCTTGATCCATGATTCGCCCGGGAAGGCAGGAGACTTCGCGGCAAGCAATGCAGATGTGACGACGTGCGTTGGGATCGTGATGTACCGCCTATTCTTGCACTTCGTCATCACGCCGACGCGAGCTTCAAATCGATCTTTGGACTTGCTACCCTTTACGACAGCATGCACAGCGCTACCAACTGACATATTGAATATTCCGTCGTTTCTGCTGCTGCTGCTCGCTTGGGCGTTCGCAGGTTGTGATGCCGTTACTTGGGCTCCTGGATTAACAGGAGGTGTCGATGCCCTCACTTTAACAGACTCATCTTCCTCTGTTTGCTTCTGTGCTTCGGACGATTCCTTCATCAGCCTGGCACATGGGGTCAAGCTCTGCACGATGTAGCTAACATTCAGACCCCCAAACTGCCGGGGCTTGTGCGAGAGGGCGTGGTCGAAGTCGAAGTCGTCCGGCACAATTATTTGCAGGTGGCCACTGATCAGTAGATAAAAGCCTAACGCCTCATCATACACATCAAAGATCTCGTTGACAAGGTTGTCGGTCAGGGGAATGCCGGGATTGATGAATATAAGATGCGGGTCGGGCGGAGGTATGAGTGGCGCGCGGAGCGGATAGACGGCTTCCACGGGGATGATAACCGGCAGGCCAGATATGGTGATGGGAACTTTTTCCATGGACATAGACGGAGAGGGCGTGCAAGTGTAGCTTGACTGGCCCCAGCGGTCCTCTCCCAGAGCCAAGTCAGATCGAAGGTCTTCGTCTATATCCTCGTGGTTCCCCTTTGCAGGAAATGTTCCGGGCTGGACAGCGGGCTGCTGTACCTCTGAATTAGGGGGGTCGAGATGGTCGCTCGAGAACTCAGACGACATACGGAGCCATTCTTCTTTCTCATACATCACCCTCTCCATTGCCCTAACAATCCACTCCCTCCTCCTCTCCCTCCCCTCCCTCCTCTCCCTCCTCTCCCCCCTCTCCCTCCTCTCCACCCT
>ONZQ02000002.1:3172218-3321955 GCA_900312665.1 Cephalotrichum gorgonifer
TCCCTCCTCTCCACCCTCTCCTCCCTTTCCTCCCTCTCTATCTCCATCTCCCTCTTCATCTCCCTCTCCATCTCCATCTCCATCTCCATTTCCATCATCCTCTTCATCTCCCTCGTCATATCCATCTCCCTCTTCATCTCCATCTTCCACTCCCTCGCCCTCCACTCCCTCTCCCTCTTCCATCCCCAATCCCATTCCCTCTCCCTCTTCATCTCCCTCTCCATCTCTCTCTCCATCTCCCTCAACTCCAGCTCCAGCTCCACCTTCACCTCCAGATCCATCTCCCTCACCATCTCCCTCCACTCCCTCCACTCCCTCTCCCACTCCCTCTCCCACTCACTCTCCCACTGCCTCTCCCTCTCCCTCTCCCTCCCCGTCTCCCACTCCCTCTCTCTCACCCTCTCCATCTCTCTCCCCCTCTCCCAATCTATCTCCATCTCCCTCCCCCACCCCCTCTTCAGCTCCGTCTCCGTCTCCCTCTCGAAAGCTATTTCATAATTTTAAGTTCATGAAGCACCATGAATAAGAAACATGGTCACACTTACGCGTTTTTAAGACGTCCTCAATCGTCCACCGCAGTGCGTCGCGGATGGTTATGTAGTTGGGGTCATCACGGGACTCGAATTTGCACATATTTCCGTGGTCAGAATTGAGCAAGGCGTGTAGCTCATTGAGGAGGTATCCCATTACGGCAGAATCCTTTTCAACGAGTAATTCTGATCGGTCGCGGAAATTGGTAGGTCGAGATTCGTAGAAGGAGTAGATGATGGAGACATCGGAAGCGTAGCGGCTGAAGCGGTCATTCTGGAGCCTCAACATCTGCGTCTCGGATTCGAAGCTCGATATGCTGGGACGAGGATGATTGGGATGAAATAAGGAAAATGCAAGGGCAATGCTTTCCAGTGTTTTAGCAAGATCAATCCCGTCGTTTGGGGTGCCCAGGAAGAACATGGCCTCCACCCGCTTCGCTAGGTCAGAGCAAGAGGGATCTTGACGAGCGAGCACATAGGCCTAGTGAATACTCATCAGCGAAGGAAACGAGCAATGTATAAGCGGGCTACTACTAACCTCCTTGACAATCAATCCACCTGTGCTGTGGGCAATAAATATAATCGGACTCTGGGGGAAGGAAGGGGTAAGCATTTTTTACTTTTGGAGGGCCGCTCCGACTCTGTCCTAAGGTATGATGCCTACGGTGTTCCGGTTCGAAAGCTCGGGGGAGTTTCGAAGACTTTGCAGCAGTTGGGGCCCAAAATGCCTGGTACTAAAAGGGTCATCGGCCCCTACAGTCAATATCCGATTCGTATAATACCCGTAGGAATGGATGCGGACGCCGTTGAATCCGGTTTCCCGGGGTAGCCATTCCCTGAGCCAGAGGAATCTGGGATCATCTGTACGACCCCACGCTTCTGTACTTCCACGATAGAGGCCGGGGACGAACACGATGTCGAGGGATGGTGGGTCAGAAAGGGAATAAAGGAGGTTCAACCCCAAGCTTCGGTGGGAATGGGACTGCGGCGTTAACGGCTTCAATTTTGATGTGGTGGATCCATACGGGCCCGGGAAACTATCTCGACTCGAAGACATGGCTTAGATATGCGGGAGTTGGATCTGCTGTGGGGTTTGAGTACTGAAACAGAACAAAAGCTAATCTTTTGATGGCTTCACAACGCATCCAACTGCTGTAGTCATCTTCAGTGAGTTGCATCTCTAAAGAGAAAGTTTGGTCAAAAGAGGGGAAGTGCAGGAATTGAAACAGCCTCCCAGCCTTACTCTCCATTCTTACATCAGCGTACAGGGTTCATGAGGGTACTTCGTGTTATTGGATCTGCCTACGCCTTAGGTAGCACAAGAACGCCTGACTTGGTGCAGGTGTGAGAGCTGGAATGCAGTCTGCAAGTTGATAGATAGTACACCATGTCTGCTGACAAAAGTTCGAGCTATGCAAGATGATTGGCAGAACCTGTATTTATTTTCAGATGTGTATATATGCGACTTTCGCAGCAAACTAGCATGAAATGCCTTTAGCCATTATAAAAGTTGCAGTTTCAACTTATAGAGGCTTACATGTCCATTTGGAAGAAAAGAAAGATTAAATAGTCACTCGACGAAGCGAAACTGCAGCCCGGGTGAGAGAGCCACTAGGAATATAGATGATAATGTGATATATAGACACAACCCTTATGCAAAATATGTACGTACGAAGTAAGTGTAAGCAGTGAACTAAGCGCACTATACACACCTTGAAAATCCACGCCCCGGCCGTTCATCCCATGGGCTCCTCCTCCTCCTCCTCCTCCTCTCTTCAAACCACTTAAGCAGCGAGCAGAACCACGGGGTTACCCTGGTACACCTGCACGCAGACGTTGCCCGAGCCGTCGGAGGTGTACCTGCCGCTGCTGAAGACGTCGTTCCAGGTCCAGTTGGCCTTCTGGGTGTTGAAGCAGTACTCGCCGGTGTACCAGGACCCGCGGTTCAGCGTCAGCACGACCAGCTTACCGCCCGCCCTGCTGAAGCCGTAGGCGGTGGAGTCCGAGGTGTGGACGTGGACCTGGTCGTTGCCGGCCAGGCCGCCGGCGGCCTTGCGGGCCGCGGACAGGCGCTTGATGGCCTGGTAGATCTCGTGGTTGGTGTTGAAGCCGCTGCGCCAGAGGTCCTCCCTGTTGGCGGGGTCGTTGCCGCCGCCGTACGCCTGCTCGGTGCCGTAGTAGACGATGGGGATGCCGCGGGAGAGGATAACGTAGGCGAGGCAGTTCTTGAGGAGGGTCCAGTCGTTCTTCTGGTTGAGCCAGCGGGCGTTGTCGTGGTTGTCCATGAAGGTGCCGAGGGCGGCCGGGTCGGGGAAGAGCTGGCTGACGCGGTCGTGCATGGCGACTAGGTCGCCGACGGAACCCTTCTGCTGGTAGAACCTGTTCATGGGGTAGTAGATGGCGTAGTCGAGGATGCCGCCCATGAGGCTCGCGTAGGGGGCGAGGTACTCGGGGTTGCCGTCCCAGATCTCGCCGATGGTGTAGACGCCCGAGGCCCAGGCGAAGTCGGGCCAGAAGCTCTTCTCGACGTGCTTGACGGTGTCGAGGCGGACGCCGTCGATGGAGTACTCCTTGACGAACCAGCTGATCCACTGGTTGAGGGCCGTCTTGACCTCGGACTTGCCGGTGTTGACGTCGGGGAGGCCGGCGATCCAGCACTGCTCTATGCTGTTCTGGTCGCTGTAGTTGATGTCGCACTGGCTGTGGTACGCGCTCTGCTGGTTGAGCGGCTCCGGGCGGAAGCCGGAGATGTCGCCCTGGCCCATGTGGTTGACGACCACGTCGGCCATGATGTAAATGCCCTGGGGGGCCCCCCGTGTTAGTTCCGGGACTTGGAGTGGGGAGTGGGGAGTGGGGAGAAGGAGAAAAAGGGGGGTGAAACGAGTAGTGTCGATGGAGGTACGTACCTTTGCGTGAGCGGCATTAACGAGGCTCTTGAAGTCATCGGCTGTACCATAGTTGGGGTTGATGGAGTAGAGATCCGACGCCCAGTACCCGTGGTAACCACCCGGGGTGTCTTTTTAGAGAGGAAAACCGCTGGTTAGCAAAAACTCGAAAACCCCTTATATCTTCACCAAAAAGAAGAAAACAGTTTGACTACGTCTACGCTGTAACTTCAAAAAGGTACGCAGGCCAACTCACTAGCAACAACGGGAGTCAGCCAGATGGCGTCGAAGCCCATGCCCGCGATGTAGTCCAGCTTGGACTCGATTCCCTTGAAGGTGCCGCCGCAGTAGTCCCCCAGGTTACCGCAGCTGCTGCCGCCGGTGTCGCTGCTGCTGCGGGCGACGCGGTCAGTCAGGGCGAAGTAGATGTTGCGAGACTTCCACGACTGGGTGTCGGCCGCCAAGACGGACGACGCCAGCTGCAGCGCCGACAGGAGAATGGCCGAGCACCTCATGGCTGTGTGGGTAGAGGAATGATACACAAGAAAGGGGGGTAGAAACGGGAGAGTTTCAGGTTCTGTGTGTGTGTGTGGAGATACTTCGGGACGATCGGGGAGAAAGGGGGGAGGAGAAGTGACTGAGTGAGTGAAGATTCTTTCTCCTTTTGGGGAAGAAAGGAAGGATCGGCGAACTTTATAGACGAGACGCAGCGGGCTTTCTTGGAGCCTCTAGAAACCTATTATTGCTTAGAAGCCAAGCAAAAAATCACTCTCTCCCTTTTCCGGAAAGAATATCGAATATCGTGCAAGATAGCCAGTCACCACGCGGCGAACTCAACCCTCGCTCTCCACCAGATGGCCCCCCAGTCAGGCAGGCAAGAAGGCAGAGTGGTATATTGGGGTTGCGGCCAAGTGGTGTTAGTCTCCCCTTTCCTGAGTCCGGGGTCGGCCCGACACAGAAACGGGCCGAACACTTCTTGCCTGTCCTTTCGACTAACTTTCCCCAAAATGGGAATGCCGCGTCCGTGCCATTGGTCCAGCGCGTGTCGGAGTAATCCTTGTTCCTTGTACGGAGTGTGCTATGCCGAGATTTTGCGGGGGACGCACGGGGAGATGGAGGGGGAGTATTATTGAAAAAAGGCACGGCTTCTCACTCTCTCTGTCGGGGGAAAAAGGGGGGTTACGTCGTAATAGTGAGCGTGTTTTCCCCGATCATGACAGGTGCCAGACTGTTGAAAATTTCACGTGGGCGCGCCACCTCTGCTACCCCGTGGCTCGGCCCTTATGAGTTCAGATCGTTGGTTGGAAGGGCGGAGACCCCGCCATCTCGGTTCTTGGTTACTACCCCGGACCTAGGCATGCGGGGTGCGCGTGGGGCGATCATGGTACGTACCTCGGCTTAGTCGTCCAGGAAGGGTAGGGAGACCGCAAAAGCCTCCAACCAGGATTCGTTCTGGAAGGCCAAGGAGTGGGTCCTGCGGGCTTGAAATGATGTTTTTGATCTTAGCTTTTTCTTTTCTGTGGTGTTATAAGGGACCGTGCGGGGCTGGCACACAGTCGCTTGTCGTTGTCGTCATGATAGAGAGAGAGAGAGAGAGAGGGTTTCTTGTAGCATCTGATGACAGAAAACGGGCGAGAGATACGACTGCGTAGGTATTTACATGTATACGCGGATGAGCCGGATAAGAGGCTCATGGTAGGTAAGTACTAGGTGGACCATTATGATAGATTGACTGGGCAAAGAGTGCTGTAGAGAGAGCACTCTGCACTTTTCTTCATCTTGTTTTTTTTTTCCTAATTGGCCTAAAGAAACACGAAAACAGGGCGATGGAAGCAAAGAAAAAGAAAAAAAATAAAAAAGTAGCCTGTGATAGTGGATCCCCAAACGTCGCACTGCCGGACCAACCTTCCTCTCTCATCGATCGAAAGCAAAAAAAAGTGTAAGATTTGCTAATGTCCGTATTACATGTAGTTGGCCGAGCCGAGACAAGAGGGCGGAGGTGGCGGAGGTTTAGCGGGGAAGCCCAGCCAACCCGGATTGGCTGAGATGAAGAATTTCATGCGAGATTCAGTCGACCAATGTGGGGAGCAACTCCAGTAGTCCAGTAGTAATAGATGTTAAATGTTATGCCTGTGCGCTATATGTAGAGTCGCATTGACGCAACTCCAAGTGCCAGGCACATGCCGATCACAAGCAAGATCCGTGCCCAAGCAAGCCATCACGAGACTCTCAGTGTGCGCAGCTGAGCCCTTCTGGTGGCACAGAGAGCAGGCATCCCTTGACTACAATTCCGCGGTATACAAGTACGTCCAAGATTTAGGGGCAGCCTGCGTTGTGCTCGTACTTACTTGCATGACTGGAATCGTACCTCCAAGATTCAGGGGCAGCCTGCCACGTGCTTGTACCTACTTGTATTACTGGAATCGTACATCCAAGATTCAGGGGCGGGCTGCCTCTTACTCGTGCTTGTATTACAGAAAGAGCACAGACAAATCTCATGCAGTCCCTCCTCCACTCATCATCAACATCAAAAAGCCAAATCACGAGCCAGCACACAAATCACAATCACAAGAACTCTCGCCGGGTCAAATATTTCATATTCAAAAAGAGTGGCTAGTACCCGGCTCTGACTCCGACTATCTACTACTACCTCTGACCTCGTGCTCACCCTCGCCCTCGCACCCGTCCCCATACCCGAGCAGCAATACCCCCGGGCTGAGGCCGAGAACGACGGTGACATCGTGACGATGACAGCCTCCGGTTGTCTAAAAATCCCGCCAATTTTCAAAGAAGAAGAGAATGCTAAGCTTCTGGGGCGGCCCTGCTCCGCCCCCTGTGCCGCGCGGCACTTGCACGTCAACCATGACCTCCCCGTCCGACCCCACGGGCTTCCTCCGCCCGCCATCGCCTTCTGTCCCGTCTGGACATCCCATGCCCTCCGGGCTCCACTCCGAGTCCCACTGCAGCCCTGACCACCACTCCCCTCTACGCTGCAGTTCCTCCCATCCCTCTCACAACTCTCGCCACTCCTCCCATCACAACACCCCCCCAACACCACTCTCTCGCCACTCAAGCCTGCACACCCAAGCTCAAGCTCACCCTCACACCCAATGACGGTCCACGTCCGGGGCTTCCAGCCCCTTCGTAGTCATTCCGCTGGCTGCCCAAAAGTGGCCCTGGCACTAGCAGCCCCCGGCACGCCCCTCTCTACGTCGACGGCCCTCTCCTCAGACCTCCCCACCCCACCTTCATCCTCGGTCCCAGACGCAGGCCCGCCCGTGAAGAACTCTCCAAACACGCGGTCCTCGATTTCTGTGTCCTTAAATGCCAAGCCCTGCCGATTTCTCTCTCTCCGCCGGAAGAACACCCTCTTGGCGTACTTCCAGCTCTCCACGCCCCCGAAGAAGAGCCCGGCACTAATGAACACGATGCCCCACTCCCACGTGATGCCCTTGTGCTTGAAAACCTTGGTGTTGATCACGGGGATGTACAGGATCGGGAAGAGCGTGAGGAAGCCCACCATGATGGCCCAGAACAGGAACTGGTTCCGCCACACGTCCTCCATCCACTGCGTGAAGTACTTCTTGCTCCCGGGCTGCATGCGGAAGAACGACCGCCGCATGTCCACCATCTCCCACGCCAGGAAGAGCGCAAACCACGTGAGGCATGCGAAAGTCGTGGCCCGGGCCCGGAACACGACGTCGCACGTCTCGTTGTAGCCCTCGTTGCAGCCCTCGCCGAGGTTGCCGCCGCCCCACCGGTATACGACGAGCGTGAAGGACGAGAGACAGAGCGCCGTGATCCAGAGTCCGTAGACGACCATGTCGATGATGAACTCAAGTGTGAAGATGCCCGTCTTGAGCGACTGGGGCGGGCGACGGAGGATGTCGGGTACAGCGCGCTCGAAGCCAAGGCCCATATCGGGCATGCCGGAGGTGGCCATGATCTGCGAGTTTTAGTCAGTATGTTTCTCTTGGCTTTCTTTCCTTGTTTCCCTTTCTCTTGGGTGTACTCTTGTTCCTCATTTCATCCCATGTCCTTCCCCTGTTTTTTTCTTCTTCTCCTTTCTCTCCCTCTTTTTTTTAAAGCCCTTCTTTCCCACAAAAGAACATAGAGGGCAAACTGGAAGACCAAAACTTACAATCCAAACAATCTCAACGGGAGCAAGGGGGAACACAGACAGCCCGTGCCTATCCTTGAACACGAGTCCCACGAGCAGCGTCCCCGCCTGGGCGATGTTCTCAGCCAGCACGTGGAGCACGAACTTCTGGATGTTGTCGAAGATGCGGCGGCCCTCCTCAATGGCGGCCACGATGGAGGCGAAGTTGTCGTCGGTGAGTACAATGTCCGACGCGTCCTTCGCCACGTCGGAACCCGAGAGGCCCATGGCGATGCCGACGTCGGCACGGCGGAGAGAGGGGGAGTCGTTGACACCGTCACCAGTCTGTCAGGTTTAGAGAGGTTAGAAGAATGCCTGCAGGAACAAGATAGGAAGGGGAAGGGCAGAAGAAAGAAAGGAACAAGGTGAGCAAGAAGAAGGGAGAGGGAAAAGGGAAACAAGGGGTAAGGAAGAATAAAAAAACGCTTGCAGAAAAAAATCGTGGAGGGAGGGCAGAAAAAACACTCACCATGGCGCAGAACTTCTTCCGTCGGTGGAGGGCCTCAATCATCCTGACCTTTGTGCTCGGCGCACACCTCGCGATAACGAGCGGCAGGACAGGCAGCTTGTCGACCTCGTCGTCCGAGAGGGCGTCGAACTGCGTGGCGGTCATGACCATGGCGGACGCCACGTCCCTCGCGACGCGCTCCATGCGCGACGGCAGGATGCCCACCTCGATGGCGATGGCCTTTGCGGTCTCGGGGTGGTCGCCCGTCAGCATGTGCACCGAGATTCCGGCCTGGTGGCACTGCGCAACGGCGGGGCGGGACTCGGGGCGCGGGGGATCGTAGAGCCCGATGAGGCCCTGGAAGGTAAGGTTGCACTCGACGGTGCTCCTCTCGATGTCGTCGCCCTTCTTGATGATCCCGTCGTAGGGTCGGCTCGCCAGCGCGAGCACGCGAAGACCCATCCCGGCGAAAGACTCCATGTTGGCCAAGATCTCCGCGCGCACCTGCTCCGTGAGCGGGGCCAGAGCCGCGCCGGGTTCGTTGGACGGGGCGTACGTGTCACAGATCCCGAGCAGACGCTCCACGGCGCCCTTGGTCAGGACGTGCAGGGCACCCGTGCTGTTCTCGCGGCAGACGACGGACATGCGCTTGACGTCGGAGTCGAAGGGCATCTCGGCGACCTCGGTCCACTCAGGGTGGTCGCCGCGGGTGAACTTGAGGCGGTTCCAGTCGAAGCGGCACGCGAATACCTGCATGGCGATCTCGGTGGGGTCGCCGCGCGAGATCCACTCGCCGTCGGTCTCGGTGATGGTCGCGAGGTTGGCGAGGGAGCAGACGCGCAGGAAGGACCTCAGGGCCCCGCCACCGCTCTCGAGGAGCGCCGGGGCGGTCGACACGAGTCCGGACTCTTCGTCGCCGCCCTTCCTGATGTTCGTGCGGCTTGGCTGCTTGTCGGTGAAGCGGATGTCGCCCGACGTGGGGTCGTTGGGCGACGAGGAGTTGTCGATGGTGAAGGTACCGAGAGAGGGGATCCAGGCGCCACGGGCGAGCATGCGGCCCTGCGTGAGGGTGCCGGTCTTGTCGGAGCAGATGTCCGTGACGGCGCCGAGGGCCTCGAGAGAGCGCAGGTTCCGCACGATGACGTTTCGCTCGACCATGCGCTTCGTGCCGGCGGCCATGGTGATTGTCAGGACGACGACGAGGGAGGCGGGGATCATGGAGAGGCCGGTGGCCACGGCGTAAATGATGACCTCCTTGCGGTCGTTGAAGTTGTTGGCGGCGAGGACGATGATGGCGCAGAGGACGGCGATTCCGAAGAGCAGGATGGCGAGGCCGGAGAGCTTCTTCTGCAGCGGGGTGCCGACGTTGACGCCCAGGAAGCGGCCGACGGCGTCGGTGATGGTCAGGGTGAAGGCCTCGAGGTAGCGGTGAGGGGGGGCGGTGCCGTCGGCCCGACGCTTCACGTGGCGGCGACGGGAGTCCTTCTTGCGCAGGGCGGAGGCGATGGCGCCGATCTCAGTGTAGACGCCAGTGGCGAAGACGATGCCCTTGGCGCGGCCCTTGGTCACGGTAGAAGAGGAGTAGGCCACGTTGAGGCGGTCGCCGGGGCCCGTGTAGTCCGGGAAGACGGACTCCTCCTCCTTGCGGACGGGGAGAGATTCACCAGTAAGAAGGGCCTCATCGGTTTCGAAGTTGACAGCCTCGATGAGCCTGGGGAAGGTTAGAACAAAGGAGTGACACCGGGGGGGGCGGGGAGTGCGGTGAGAACCAGTGGAGAGTTGGCTGGGGACCTGGGGACCTACCTAATATCAGCAGGGACGGTATCGCCGACCTTGACCTCAACCAGGTCGCCGGGAACAATCTCGCCCGAGGGCACGACGATAGCCTGGCCGGAGCGGACGACGGTTCCGGTGGGGGAGCTGAGGGAGCGCAGGGAGTCCATGGTCTTCTCGGCGGAGTACTCCTGGAAGAAGCCGACGACGATGTTGAGGAGGATGACGAAGGTGATGACACCGCCCTCGATGTAGGACTGGAAACCGAAGGAGACGGCCATGGCGAGGATAAGGACCTGGCCGGGGGGGCGGATTAGCATTGCGGTGCGCACTTTTTTTGTAAACGTAACTTGCTCTCTATCATGGGTCCATCGAGTAGTCGGCCATCTGTAGAGTAAGGGGGGGAAAACTCACCATTGTCATGGCATTGGCGATCTGGGCGATGACGATGCGCAGGGGCTGAACGCCCTCCGCGTCGCCGAGCTCATTGGGCCCGTACTCGGCCAGGCGGCCGGCGGCAGCGTCGGGGGACAGGCCATTGAGGGTGTTGGTACCAAGCTCCTCCTCGACCTTCTGGAAGGTAAGGGCGTGGGCCGGCAGGCTCAGCGGCTTGTTGGACTGGCCGGAGACGTGCCCCTCGTTGGGGACGCCGGGCTTTTGCTTGCCCATCTGCGTGGGGGGGAATTGATTCTAAGAGCGGAGGGAAGTGTAAGGGTGTTTCCTTGCTATCGTATTTCTTTTTTAGAAGTCTGCGAGTTAGCTGTTTGGTCCCTGTTGATTTCTTGTCCTTGGTTGAACAATTGAGGATCTGGTGATGTTTAAAAAAGCGTTTTTCTCTCTCTCTCGGTTGGATTTTGGTTGAGGTGGAGGTCCGGGAACGGGGCGGGATGCTTATTCGTTAGGAAGGTGCAACGAACCAAGGCAGCTCCGACTAGCATGTGGGGAGGCTAAGGGAAGGTACAGGGGAGGGGAGTGTGTGTTGTAGGGGGGCGTGTGAAGCAGATTTCGACTAGCGGTGGCCATCATTCCCCTCTTCCCCCCACATACACTCCTTGGCTCTGTCCATCCTATCCGCCAAACGAGTTTCTTGGCTTCTTGGCTCTGCTATCGACCCTGCGAAGGGTTGATAGACCTTCCTTATCTGGGTACCTCGGCCAAGAGAACGCGCGGAAGGAAGCCTTGTCCTCTGGACTTGTTCCTTTTCCGCCACAGCTCGCCCGGACACGCAAGGTGCAAGGTTGCGAGTACGAGTACGGGTGCAATGTCATGTACGGCGGGTCATAATTTTGGGCACGAGGGGTTGACAGGTATCAAACGAAGATTGAAGAAAAAAAATTAAGGTGGATTGGAAGAAAAAAGGAAAGGGGTGGGGTGGGGAAGGGGAGTCTCGATATGACTTACGAAGATACAGGTACGGAGTACACGTCGAAGCTGACCCAATCCGTTAAGTCGGCACGCGACAGACAAGGCAGGGAGGGATTTTGCTCCGCGCCAGGTACGAGATGGAGAAAATTAGTGTCTCAAAGGATGACCAGTATTAGGAAATACAAGAAGAAAAATAAGGCTAAGGACGGATGTGGCGAGGAACTCGATGAACGTGAGGGAATTGACCGGGTAGATATATATGGCGAGCGAGGATATCCTTCAAGAGGACGAGTACTCGAAGATACTCGGATGTGCGTACATGTATACCTAAGAAACTCTTTCCCGATTGATCGACACAAGCACACCGACTCGTACCGCTCCCCCGCCGCCCGCCGCACGGGTGTCGGAACTCTGTGACGAGCCAGGATGTCGCGGGGCCGTACCGGGGTTCGACGAGAGTGTCCGATAAGGGAAGTCTCGATAACGGGGACCCAGTGATGTGAAACCCCCTCGGCACTTTGTTGGGGGAAGAACGGTCATAGAGCCGAGGATTGAACCCTGCCAAGTTTCAGCCCTCCCGCTCATCTTTTTTTTTTTTAGCAATGGCATATCATTCGAGCAGTTTCTGCTCCCACCGACGGAGACAAGGGAGGGCAAAGGCGGCGTTCTCTCGCCGCTCGCCGCTTCGTTTTCGACCCTCGGTCAGCGAATGCGACAAGCGAGACCTGCCTGCACCTGCTCACTCTGTGCATGCACATCATAATCGCGTCTGGCTGACAAGTAATACAGGTCGTACGAGTACGAGCATGAGGAATGGGTTATGTCGGGCGCTTGATACACCCACACCTTGTTACTCCACACTGCCAAACTAGCGCCAAATCCCGCCCACGAACCAGAGGCGGCGCCTGGAGCATGTGGTCGTGGGGGAAAAACAACGGCTTCCCCGACATCCTAGTCGGGGGGCAGAGGCGAAAAAAAAACTCTCAAATGGGGTGGAGTGCGAGAGAAATCTGCGTTTCCCCCTCTCTATTTTCCTTGGCGGTTTGAAGCTTGCACGCTCTTTGGAGGAGAGTTCAGAGGTGTGAGCGAGTATTATGGAGTACGGCGCACGGAATACGAGTACATGTATTACTTTGTACTCTGTGCTTAGGGTTATGTAGGTACTGCCGGGTAGGTCAATGTCGAATCTGTGTGATTTTGACTGCGATCTACGGAGTACGGTACGAGTGCGAGTATAAGTAAACTCAGTCGGTGAAGCGGACAGGGACTGGAGATTGTGACTCGCGTGCCTCGGAGGGGTCCTAATTTAAAAAAAAAAAAAAAAAAAAAAAGAAGAAAATGGCGTTGAAACGTGGGGGGCCGCTCGACATTATGCTTCTTTTTATGTTTCTTTTTTTTGACGCACAACTCTAGTTCGTACCTTGTTCTCCAAAAACCCGTCAATACAAAAGATAAGAAAATTTTAGGTTTTGTTGTGTCGTCTGGGTTCGTGGATCGGCAGATCGTTCTCTCTGATTGGGCCGGTTTCGGGGGCGGGGGGAAGGGTGAGCTTTTGCCGCGGCCAGCCGACGCCCCGAAACCCGAAACGCCCGCGTCCGGCGGTCCCGGTGGGGGGAGAGCAAATGAAGCTCTGACCGCCCGCGTTTCTATTTATTTTCTCCGCGCGGAGGACGGGAGGGGAAAAGCAACGATGGGGAGAGAGCTTATTTTTTTTTCATTGGTTGTTGTGGTCATTTGAGACGGGGGATGGATCGTTTGGTGTTTGGTCCGGCAGATTCTTTTGTTTCGTTCTATTTCTATTTTGGGGGTGGTAGATCTTGTTGTTTTCTCTCTTCCTATTTTTGGGGGATTGTAGATCGTTTGACTTCGTCTATTTTCGGAGAGATTCGTATATCCTTCTTGATCGACGTGGGGAACCGAGAGAGGGATATACTCCGTACATTTATATATCTAACGATTAGAGCGCCAAGACGTCAAGGATGCGGAGGGAGTCGGTGTCGTGTGAAGCCAGATCCGCGAGACGGATTGTACCAGAGGCAATCTACAATCTGCAGAACACCAATTTGAGCAGGCACCTCGAAACAGAACCTGTCTGGTAGGGCAGAACTGACACACTCTCCGTCAGGAGAGCCGACCTCCACTGTCATCCCCGTCTAAGACTACGAGCACACGAGGATCCCAGGGTCATCGTGCTGGTCGGGCTGCGATGAGGAGAGTAAGCGTGGATGCCTTTCTGAAGTGCCTACTACTCGTTGGAAACCCACGGCATTGGGAGGAGAAGGATATTTGGAACGGAACGATAGTATCACCGAGCCGGACCTGGACGGGACGCCAGCCCCGCCTTCACCCACCTCGAGACCAGGGAGTAGAGGTTAGAGACGAGAATTCAAGGAGGAAAGGTCGAAGACCGGTGACCAAAGACGAAGCGTGAAGAAGAATAAAATTATCACCAGAATATGCAAATAAATTCTACAAACAGCACAAAAACCCCCAAACAGTCCATCCCTCCGCCGTAGAAAAAACTCCCAGTCGCCCTCCATCTCTACCAAACAAACAAAACGTAACAACACGTAAGAATATCTCAGGGGAAAAAAAAGAGAAGAAAAGAAACCAAAAAAGAGAGACAGAGAGAAAGGAGAAGATATGTATATACAGTTGGTTCCATTCCAACCAACCACCCATCACCACCTAGGGGCCCTACCACACTACCCCTCGCTCCTCCTAATCCTCATCGCCAACTCCCGATTCTCCCCCTCCAGCTCCCCAAGCCTCGCCCTCGCCGCGCTCCGATCCTGATTCCTCCCCTCCCTCTCCGCCCTCAGCTTCCTCTCCATCTCCCTCAGCCTGAGCATGAGCGGGTTATCCCTCTCCGCCCCTCCCGCGCCATCCCCACCGTCCCTGTCCTTCCCGCCCGCACTCGACGACGTCCTCGTGATGGTCGACATCGACGCCGAGGTCCCCGGCCTCGCCGTCCCGGGTCTCCCCCACCTGTCCCTCGGTCCGGTCGGTATGCTCGGGCTCGGACTCCCCATTACGGACCCGGTCCCGGACCCGTCGTACGCCGCCCTGGCCCTGACGTCGCTCGCCGTCCGCAGCGTCGCGTTCTCCACCTTCAGCTGCCTGTACGCCTCCTCCAGCGCCTCGTACCCCCTCACGTCCGCGCCCCCGCCTCCCGGCCGCCCGCCCAGGAGCGTCCCCGACGCGACCCCGTTCCGCACGATGCTCTCCAGCCTGTCCAGCGTCTTCGTCCTCATCTCGAGCCCGTTCTCCAGGTTCTGGTACTCCCTCCACAGCTCCCTCTCCACCGCCTTGATCCGTGTCTGGAACCCGCCCACCATCGCCTCGACCGTCTTCACCGCCCCCAGCAGGTTCTTGCTGAAGCCGGGCAGCATCGTCGCCACCGCCTCTAGCGAGGGAAGCGCCCGCCCGCTGATGAGGCTGTTGTCGTGGGCCCAGTCGCTCCCGCACAGCGTGCTCAGCCGCACCCAGAGGACCAGAAGCAGGTTGTTCCGCTCGGTGAGCTGCTCCTTGAGCGAGCCCTCGAGCGTCACGAGCTTCTTCGCCGCCTGGCTGCGCGAGGACTCGAGCTCCTGGATCCGGGACTCCTGCGTGCTGACCGTCAGGCTGACGTGGTGGTGCGTCTTCTGGAACGTCTCGAACTGCGATTTCGTCGCGCGGTGCGCCTGCCGCTCCTTGTCGAGGAGTTCGGCGAGGCGTCGAGACTCGAGGCTGTGCGACTCCATGAGCGTGTCACGCTGCTTGATGAGCCGGTCCTTCTCGACTATGTCGGCCTTGGTGGCGTTGAGCTCGCGGACCGTGTCCTCAAGCTGGCGTTGGAGGTTGGAGATGGACTAGGAGGAAAAAAAAAAGTTAGAACCGATCTAAAACTCATACATGTACGACGAGAGCGGCATAGGGGAAGGGGAGTATGGAGGTCAGAGGGAAGAGAGTGGGTGGGGAAAAAAGACGACTAAGAACATGCGTGTGGGAAGCATGATCATGGGGACGAGGGTCACTCACATTCAGAAGACTCGACCGCGTCCCGTTCAGATCCCCCAGTGCGACGCGGAGGTTCCCCTCCAGCTCCATAAGCCTCTCCTTCCACTCCGCCGCCTCCACCTCGCGCGACGACAGCGCCTTCCGCAGCTTCCTCGCCTCGTCCTTGGCCGCCGACGCCTCGCGGTTCAGGTCGTTGACGAACTGCTGCACCTCCTCCTTCTCCCTGTTCGCCACCATCTCCCGCTGCCTCCTCTCCCCCTGCAGCCTCTGGTCCAGCTCCTTGGCCCTCTCCTTCTCGTCCCGGAGCGCCTGCTCCGCCCCCGCCACCTCGGCCTCGAGGTTCCCGATCCGGATCTTGTCCGCCTCCTGCTCCTCGCGCAGGAACGCGATCTCGCCCTGGCTCGACTCCTGCTGCACACCCAGCCGGTTCGCCTTGTCGTTCGCCTCGTTCAGCTTCGCCTCCAGCTCCTCGAGCTCCTTGTTCGACTGCGCCACCTCCTGCTCGAGCTGCCCGATCCGGCGGAGCTTGTTGTCCTGCTCGTCCTCGAGTCGGAGGAGCGCGTCGCTCATCCCCCGCATCTCCTCCTGCAGCGCCTCGAAGTTCTCCGCCCGGTCCTGCAGGTCGAGCCGCAGGTTGTGTATCTCGCCGTTGCGCTGGTCCGCCTCGGCCTCGAGCGCGTCGATCTCCGTCTGCGCCTCGTTCCGGAGCGCCTCGAACTCGTTCTCCATCTCCGCCTGCTCCCGGAGCGCCTCGTCCCTCTCGGCCTGCAGCGCCACGAGGTCGTTCATCGTCGCCTCCAGGTCCGCCTGCAGCGCCGCCGCCCACTCCTCCGTCTGCGTCTTCCCGTCCACGGCCGTCTCGAAGTCCTGCATGCACCGCTCCAGCTCCTGCGCGAGCTCCTGGTTCTTCAGCTTCACCTCGTTCACGCGGTCCCGCAGCTCAGTGACCTGGTTTTCCAGCTCCTCTCTCTCCGCCTCGTCCGCGGGGTTGCTCGTCTGCCGCGTCGTGGCACTGGCCCGTGAGTGCGTCCGCTGGTGGTGCCCGCCGGCGCGCGACGCCGATCGCTCGAGGAGCGTGTCGATAGTCGACGGCGCCGGGTTGCCCCGCCGCTGCGCCATCTTGAGGTCCTCGATCTCCTGGTACAGCCGCTCCTTCTCGCGGTTCCGGGACGTGAGCATGGAGGTCTGCGCGCCCACCTCGCGACGCAGCTCGGCGTTCTCGTGTCGCAGCTGATCGCTCTCGCGCCGCAGCTCGTCGATCATTGTCGTCGCTGTGCTGAGTCCGTTCAAGCTTCCCTCCACCTCACCCGACTGGCCGGACATGGGCCGGGATGGGGAGCCGGGCAGGTTGTGTTTCTTGGTGATGTTGTAGATGTTGGTCGTATGGTGCAGGCCGGCGGCGCCTCCAGCGGCCATTGCGTCCTGCTTCAGCCGGAATATCTCCTCGCGGAGTCTCCGGTTGTCGTCATCAGCCTGCTCGCGCCGCGCCGTCTCCTGCTCGAGCAGGTCCTTCCACACGTCGGTCTCGTCCTGCCTCCCGAGGCTCTCGCCGGCCGTCCGCTCGCCGAGCGACCTGACGGCCTCGCTGAGCTTCCGCTTCTCGGCCTCCTTGTTGATGCACTCGTGCCTCAGCCTCTCGACCTCCACGACGTACTCCTCCATCCTCTCGCGGAGGTAGTACAGCTCCTCCTCGCGCTCCTGCGCGGCCTCGTCGAACGCGGGACCCTCCGAGCTGGCGCCGCTCTTGGCGGTGCTCGGCCGCTCGTCGTCCTCCCTCAGCATCTGCTTCTCCAGCTCCTTCACCCGCCTCCTCAGCGCCTTGTTCTCCCGTTGTATGACGGCGAGGTTCGTCTTGAGCTCCACGTTCTCCGAGATCATCTCCTTGACGCCCTCCTCCGAGACCTTGTCCAGGCGGTCGCTGAGGAACATGACCTTGAGCTTGAGGTCGAAGTTCTCCTTGGACAGCCGCTCGATCGTGCTGCTCTGCTCCTTCAGCGTGAGGTTCTTACCCGAGCGCTTCGAAGTGCTAGTGCCAGTGCCAGTACCGACGGCGACGGAGAAGTCGCTGGGCTTCCGCGGCGTGACGAGTCCGCTCTTAAACTTGTACTCCTTCGCCAGGGACTCAGGCACCTGTACGTTCCGTACGTGGCGCGCTATGACCGTGTCGGTAGGTGCGTTCAGTGGCCTGGAGGGCTTCGGCGTCTTCAGCGCGTCCTCCTGGCCGTTGGGATGGTACCCGCTGTCCTCGTCGAGGGGCTCCAGCGCGTCGAGCGTCCTGGGCAGCCCGTCGTTGACGTCGTCTATCCCCGAGGCCATGCTCCCCATGCTTATGGACCTATTTAGGAAGTTGTTCAGGTTGGGCGGCATCCCGATGGCTGGCACGGCGCCCTGGCCCACGGTGACGTCGCTATCGGCATCATCGTGGTCCGTGTTTGTGAAGGAGGAGGTCGAGGAACGGCCGCTCGCGTTACGACTGCGAAGGTACTTCGGCCTCTGCCCGGAGCGGAGGGCGTGGCCCGGGGTGTTGCCCGCGTCGAAGGAGGGTTTCGAGGGGCTCGGACTGTTTCGCTGGCGGGGGAGGATGCTAGAGGTCGAGGGTACGGAGAGGGTCTGTTGGCCTTGGGCGTGTGGTAAGTCACCCGTGCTCGAGCGCGCGTCGGTATCGTAGTCGTCACCGGAGGTGGTTCCAAAGGACAGGTCGTGATTCGGGTCGTGCTGTATGGTGCCTTGTGACCTCGCGCTGGCGGAGGAGATGGCACGGGATATGGTACGTGCGGCGGCGGCGGCTGTGGGGGAGGATGTGAAGTTCTCGAGCTCGGAGGTGGTGTTCGAGACATCGGCGGTGTGTTCTTGGGACTCGGACGTATCTTCTGCATCGTGGTCGGAGGGAGGGAGCAGCGTAGGCTTGGGTACGTTCTTGGATGTAGGCCTATCGTTGGCCGGGGTCGTCGACCGCGGAGATAGGTCTTGCTCTACCAAGGGCGGCAGCGTAGGCGAGTTCGCGTGCTGGGGCCTCGAGGGGACATCGAAGAGAAACGTGTCATCGTTAACGGCAGATGTCGTCTGGGTCTGGAGGGGGGATATCGGGGCGTGGAAGCTGGACTCGACATCCTGGAAGAGGGCGTCGACGTCGCGATCGTAGAATGCATCCGTCTGGTCCAGCTTGCTCTCGTCGGGCAGAGCGTCGGTGAAGGTAGTCTCTATAAGGGAGTGGCCGGCCTGCGGAGGGGGTGACGACTGGGACTGGTTCGAGTCGTTATGGGAGTCTGGGGGAAGGTCAGCGACGGGGGCCGACTCGCCTGCGGCATGGGGCGTCGAGACTTGTGACGCACTGCCGGCATGTGGATCGTCGTCGCCCATATCTGCGAAGCGCGATGTTCGCTATTCGCGAGTGGATGTGCGTGGGTATATTCGTCAAGTAGGGAAGGCTCGTCGCATCGGTGGTTCGAATTTGTACGTAGGAGGGACCGCGGAACTTGGTCCCGGGCGTCCTAGACTTGAGGCTGGATGGTTGCTGCTGGGCGAGTACTCGTATGACACTATTGATCACCGGCGCATAACCGCGTTTCTCGCCTCGCGCGATCGGACGTGTAGATACTCGGATGTGGTCAGTCGGGTTGGGAGTGGTTCTCGTAGTCGTTTCGTTGGTGTTGGCGTTGGTCAGGCCTGATGATGATGCTCCATCCACCTGGATGAGGCTCGGGGAACCAGAAAATCGGTCCAAAACAACCAACCAGTGGGCCAGCAAGCACCCTGGGCGGCCTAATGTTGCATCCGATGCAGGGGGCTCGGGCTCGAATTCTGGAGAGGGGTCTTGGACTCTTGGTTGACAAGGTTTCGAAATTTGGTACGAGCTAGATGTCGCGCTTTGGCTTCTGCTTCCCGTATCGGGTAGGGCGACTCTGGGCACTCGTTGCTTTGGGTGTTTCGTGGGGCGGCGTCATGGAAATATGGAGACTTTGGAACGTGGGAATATTTTTAGGACGTGGTTGCTCGTTCGCGTTCGCAGGCTGATAACTACGAAGTACATACAGATAGGGTCGAGTATTACTCTTGTCGACAGACAGTCGCACATGCACCCAGTATTGCTTATGATAACCGTACTAGTACAAGCACAAATAGCAGCTCCGGGTTATGGGCATGGAAATGGAACATATTCGTGGATTGAAGTGGGTGTGGAGATTCAGTTCTCCCTTGCTCTCACCTTCGCTCCCGATCCATCTTCCGACTCCTGAATCCATGTACTAACCATGTTTGGACGTCAGGAACGAGGTTGCAGCATGGGCCGCCTTCGTTGCTGTGGACACCACACAGTGCTGAATATGACTAGTCAACAACAACAAGCAGGAACCAGACCCAAGAATTACTTCTCTTCCTTTTTTCCCCCTTTTCCTTCCTGGCCCTTAAGACAAAAGAAGTAAAGACATGGATCAGAATACGAAAGGACAGATAAAAAGTAATTTTTTACCTGCACGTATATCTCACTTGCAGTACTTATCATCTTCGCCGGAAAAGAAAAGAAGGGGGAAAAAACGTAAAAAGGAAGAAAAAAAGTATGCGCGCCGGGATGTGGAGGCGGCAAGCCATGCTTTCCCCGCCGCTGATCCTCGCTGATGATGGGGCGGGAAGAAGATCGTCTCGCCTAACTAAAACATCTCAAAATCCTGGGTCACTGACCTCACCCTGAGGTCCTACCGCACCGAGAGCGGGCTTACAGTTTTGGGCTCCCGCCCACCAAGACGAACTGTATCCAGGCTACACATATCACATGGAGCAGAACGACGACGCGGTGATCGTGAATGCGTGAAGAAGAGATGAGCATCAAAACACACAGGACATAATATATTATAGTCCCCCCAAAAAAGCACCCGTGACATCCCCCAAAAAGCACATGACACACGCGGGCTCATCCCCGATGTAAGTATCTTCATCCATCTATCCATCCAAGAACACCACGCTCCGCGAAATACACAAGCTGAAATCAACCCTTGCTATCCATCATGTCATTATACCACCCTGGGAGGGAGAGCCCCCGGCGAGCGGATCGCCTACACACCAGCATCTAAAGGATCATCGTCAGGCACAGCGGCGTCGAGCCAACTTCACGTCCCGGAGCCCAGTAGGGCCCGGGCTCAGGATTCGGGCTATAACGAAGCCACGAAGACATCGTATGCCATCACCATGATCCATATAAGACATAGTATTCCCACCATCGAAAACGCAAACACGGCGTGCCACGATTGACCTTCATCCCCCTCATCAGCCTGTGCATCAAAAAAAGGAAGGGAGTAAAGGGATAAACTCACATATGCTCTTCTCCATGAGCCACGCCAGCGTCTCCACGTTATCCCCCTTGGGGCTCCGGTTGAACACGCGCAGGTTGCACGTCCCGTTCACGGACCCGCTCGGCCCCCAGAGCTGTATGGACACGACGACGAGGCCGACGAACCACAGGACCAGGACCAGGAAGGCGCCGATCATGACGATGGCGGGGAGGAGGCGGTGGCGCGAGAGGAGGAAGACGAGAGTGCCGACGTAGATGATGGAGAAGGAAGCCACGGTCACGAAGTAGGGGAAGTACCTACGTGGGTGTTTTAGTAAAATCGCCGAGGCTGGGGAGGAAGGGAGAGGAAAGGGGGAGGGGAGGGAGAAGGAAACAGGAACGAAACGTACCACGGCACGGGGAGCAGGAGCTGCGCCTGGATCTGCATGAAGCTCGAGAACGCCCCGATGATGACGCACGAGCTCGCGAGCATGAGGAACATCCAGATGTTGAAGGGGATCCAGGGCCACTTGTACGTGTGGACGTGGGCTATCGTCTTCCGCGTGTAGGCCGTCGAGGGCCCACTTGTGCTTGACGAGGACGGCATATCTGCGATTGTGTGGGGGGAGGAGGGAAGGCGAGTTCCTCGGTAGTCGGGGGTTTGATGGTTCAAGGGTTCGGTCGGGGGAGGTTGGCAAGTAATATCCGTAAGTCGTCAGGAACTGAGGATCGAGGTCGATATCGCGGCCCAGATTTGAGTCGAGGTCAATGTAGAGAAAGGGGCGAGGGGAGAAAAGGTCGGCTTTATCAAGCCTTTCGCAGCCCAAGGTTGAAAAAAAAAGAACCGTAAGGAAAGCCAACTCTCTATCAATACCTGAAGGTATCGTCAAGAAAAGTCACCAGCCCAACAGTGTATCCTTTCTCGCAGTCCAACCATCCCCACTCAGTCCGGTCCAGTCCTATTCCAGCAAAAAAAAAGCCCCGTTCGCACGCCCAGCCACCCAGCCAAGATAGGGAAGACGAGCGCCCCAGTATTACCCGAAACGGAGCTCGAGAGAATGACGGTGAAGATACCACGAGCCAGTAAACGGCCGAGGTATTCTAGTTCGTCAGGTGAGGTAAGGGTAAACAAATGTATGGAGACTGCGTGTCGTTCGTTGGCAGTGTCTCCCGCCGCCACGTCTCTAGCCCAAAAAGCTATTGGGTCTTTTTCCTCCTTGGAGCAGCCCCACGTAACGTTAATGTTGGGTTGGACAGCTTTTTGATGTTCGATACAGGCGAGTGGGTTTGATAGTTCGTATTCTGCTTGGCGAACAGGCTCCGTGTCGATCAAGGGCGAAATATTTTGTAATAGCAAAGTTAAGGCAACCGATCGTGGTTTTCTGGGATGAAGGTTTGATTTTATTATTCGATTAAGCAGATGTGGGCGTTGGGTTCGGAATAATGTGTCACAGAGCTTTTGATGCAGGGTCGTGGACTTTGGAGGGGTTGGAGGGGCAACGGTGGGGCAACCGCAGAGCTGTGACCAGGGTTCATTGGTATTAAAAGTGTTCGACGTTGGGGGTGGGTGGGGCGCTACCGCCGTATCGGTGCTAAACGCACATCGTCACATGTGCCAAATAAGAAGCCAGTCCACGTCCTCTCAAGTCTTCATGTGTGACGAAGAAGAAGCAAACCGCACCATGCACCGTCGTTCGGGCCCACAAGTAATAATACTGGGCCGTGGCTCCTGTTAGTAATACCCTTCGATCAAATATTGCGATCGAGAAATCATGGGGGGGGGTTAAAAAGGTGTATTCTATCTTGACTTCGATTGGCTTCTTGCCGGGTATGTGCATCTACTTCTTTCTAAATACCTGCCCATAAACAGTATATCCGAATGTCACATCACCTCTCATCCAGAGCCGCGCATACCATCACCCTGGAATCTCATTTCTCAGAGTTCTGGACACCGGCATATTTCCAACCAGCAGCAACAACGACGGTGATGCCCCTTAGAGTATCGACTCCCCGAGCGCGCACCGCACAAGCGAGCAGCCCGCCCTAATAGTCTCGGCCGGCCCCAGCTCGGTCTCAGCCGCCAACTTCGGGTTCACCTCGACGAGATCCACGGCCACGATGTTGCCAGTCTCGTGCAGCGCCTCGCAGATGTAGTCACCCTCGCGCAGCGTCAGCCCGCCGCGGACGGGGGTGCCCGTCGAGGGCGCCCACAAGGGGTCCAGCGCGTCGACATCGAAGGAGAGGTGGATGGGGGTATCGGAGCCGATGTGGGCTAGCGCCATTTCTACAACACGGCCGATGCCGTACCTTTGGGGATTGTTAGCTATCATCTCTACGAAGAAGCTAGGTGCGAACCCCTTCCCGAAGAGGTAAGGTGCTACGGGCTGCCCCGGGGCGGGGGAGGGGAAGAGGGGGGGAAAGAGAAAAGGGGGGGGGCACTCACTTGTCAATGTCAAACATGCTAAACGCTCGGACGCCATGTTCCCTTAGTAGCTTCCTCTCGGCGGCATCGACATCCCTCAGCCCGATATACACCAGCTTCTTCAAGCTGAGCAGGTTTTCCGGCGCCAGCCACCCAAAGTAGTCCTTGTTCTCCTCGGTCGCCAGCCCCGTCAGGAACGCCAGCGGCATGCCGTGTATGTTCCCGCTCTCGCTCATCTCGGGCGTGTTGATGTCGGCGTGCGCGTCGACCCAGATGACGGCGATCTCCCGGCCGAGCCTCTCCCGGATGGCCTTGGCCGAGCCGGCCACGGTCCCGATGGCGATGCTGTGGTCGCCGCCGAGGGTGAGGACCATGCGGCCCTCGCGCGCCTGGGCGTAGACCTGGTCGGCGATGCGGGCCGTCGCGGTCGAGACGGAGCGCGGGTTCTTCATGTTGCGGTAGGGGGTGTCGGGGGCGGTGGAGTCGTCGACATACTTCTGGACGGTCGTGTCGCCGTGGAGGGTGTAGCCTAGCTCGTCGCGGAGCTGGGTGAGTAGGCCGGCATCGATGAGGGCCTGTGGGCCGGCGTCCACGCCGTCCTTAGTCTGTAGGGGAGGAGGGGCTGTTAGTGGTGTGTGTGTGGGAGGGAGGGGAGGTTGGGTACAGGAGAGGGCAAGGAGATATCGTGGGGATATACGATCCGGGGGTTATGGGACGGGCAGAGATGGGAGACGAACCTGACCGCCCGAGAAGCCTACGGCAACGACGCCGAGGTCCTGCGGGTGCGACAGAAATCGCGACCTATCGGTGTGGGTGTGCATCGTGGCGGGGTGGGTGTTAAGAGGAAAGGCTAGTTCAAGCTGAAAAAAAAATTATAGCACCCTGTTTCACGATGCTTGCGATGGGCGATGCGGAGGAATGGAGGTGGAAAGATGGCGAGATAGAGGTAGAGACAGTGGGCAAGGGAGAGAGATAAGATATGTAGTCACGAGTGGATGACGAGGGTAGATAGCTCCTGCCGCGTAAAGGGGGGTCTAGTAGCGACGTCACTGAAGATAGCTTGGCTGCACTTGCCTCAAAAAAAGTTGAGTCACAGAGGAAAGAAGACAAGGACGGAAGGAAACAGCCACAACGGAGGCAACGGCCGGCCGGGTCCCTTTTAAGCCTGATAGCGCCCGCTGGTCTAACGATAGAAGAAGAAAAAAATGAGAGATTTTACCCATACTCGTGCGTGTCTCTTTTCCTCGTCCTCGTGCGCCACCCTCCGCCGAACGGAGGGGATGTTCGGGGTTACCTGCCGTTAAAGGGTGCGACAGTCCGCGGCCGCGAAACGCCGGGGATACCCGCCCCACGATGATGGGGGTATTAGGTACGAGCATTTCTGAGGTGCGGTGGGTGGGGCAGCTCGGTCAAGAACTAGCAGTTGAAGGGGGACACTCGGCGTTAAGTATTAGCAAAGGGAAGGAAGAAGCGCGCTTCAGATAGGCTATGTGGCGGATCATATAGGAAAACGAGCGCTTATATTACCTCTCGGAGTATGTTATTCGTATTAGTGGTGCGAGTGGTACATACGACCTTGGGAGGTACGTGCAGCTAGCTCGTGGCTCGGAGCTTTCGGCTCTGTTGTGGAGCGTCGGTGGGTATCGTCGGACAACGAAGAGCCCAAGTGGAAGGTCCGTCCCTCCCTCTGGCCCCGCGGTTACGTCATTGAAATTGCCCCACCATGTCTCACCCTCAGCCATGGCGGCTTACCTTGGCGCACATCTGTGAGGTACCAGGCTTACGAGTACAGTGATAGGTGGCAGTGGTACCTGTCCCCTTCCTTCCCCTTTGGGTCCGCCCTTGGTCAGCTGCCCCTCCGTGAAGTGCCAAGCGTTGACACATCGTGGGCCTCAAGAGACTTTCCAGTCGGCCTGTCCCATTCAGTACCCGGGATTCTTGGGTGCGTATGCCACATGCCGCGCGGTAGGGAACAGAGCCTGAAAATCTACGTACCACAGCATTCTCGCGGATCGATCTCTCACACCGACTAGTATGGGACAAAGAGCCCTTTGCCCGCCGACGAATAAGGCCCCATATTCTATTCTCGTCTCTCGCCGGGTTCGGAGAATCATCCCAAGTACGCCTTGACGCTGGCGTAGTTGCGGAGCCCCGCTAAGAAAATAAGCACTGCCCGCCAAGAAAACTATTGGGAGCGAAATCTAATCTACTTGTAATGTACCTGCCACCCTCCCGCCTTTTAGACATCAAGATCAGATCCAGATCCTCACGAGCCAAGGATTAATACCGCCAGTCATCCAAGTACCACAAGCTTTCGTGATATTATTACTCAGTATCCAAGAACGGTCCTCGAAATGCCTCACGTCGACAGATATTGCGAAATGCCCTCCCCATCCGGGGCCAAGATACGTCGGAATAACCACTCCCGCCCTTTTTAATCTACGGAGGTGCTCATGCGCCTCCCGTCAATAGGAATAGGCATATAAGCAAAACCTATTTAACGCGGGGACATTATCCGGGGATCGCCAGCCGAATATCCCGCTAATATACGACATCCGGCTGTCTCCCCTCCGTTCTTCCCCAATGTTCTCTCGGTATATGGAAGTCGCATCCCGCGCCGAGACTTCGTCCTTGTGCGTTTATAGTAGTTGCAATTGTAGATAATATAGCGGTCTTGTGCGATGGGCCGAGATGTGCCATGGTGGAAATGTAATAGATATATAGAGCTGGAGCACCACCACTTATTAGTAGATGGAAATGTCGTTCCTGCTACTCGTCCTTCATCCACCACGATTGATCCCAGGGCCGATTTACACGTCGATACTTGTCCAAAATCAGTGAACCACAAAGACAAAATGAGGATCTCCATCGCCACTGCCATCGTGGCCCAGCTGGAGCTCATCGCAGCCCACTCTTACATCTACGTATGTTGCGGAAATCGGGAGGCTCCATGAGCTACCGCCCCTTCACAAACTGCGATCTGGAAGCCCTCTACGAGCCATCTCCCCTCATCACTCACAACCTGGGAGCCTAAGCTAACCCACACCTCAGGGCATCTACCTCAACGGCGAGGACCTGGGCTCGTTCAACGGCATACGCATACCGGCCTTCAACGGCCCGCCCCCACGCGGGTACGCCAACTCTCCCGTCAAGGACGTCACAAGCCCCGACATCCGGTGTAACGTCCTGGGCGACCACTCCGTCCCGTACACGATCGACGTTGTGCCGGGCGATACCCTGACGTTAGACTGGTAAGGCATATATCCTCTTCTACTCCATCCTCCAGTATGGTCCTCCTCTCGTCCCGGAGACTAACAAAAAAGGCACCACGACTCCCGCACCCCGACCGACGACGTCATCGACAAGTCTCACCACGGCGCCGCGCTAGCCTACCTCTCGCCCGACCCCCCCACCGAGAACTCCTTCGTGAAGATCTGGCACAAGGGAAAGTACGAGCAGGCGGCCGAGCCGCTGGGGCAGGGGAAGTGGGCCATCACGTCCGAGATCAAGCCGCGGAACGGGCTGATGAATGTTCGGATCCCTGCTGATTTGGCGCCCGGGCCGTGAGTATCATGTCGCATATTCCCTCTGTCCCTGTTTCTGTAGAGCCGTCCTGTTACTAACCTCGTAAAAAAGATACCTCCTAAGGGCGGAGCTCATCGCGCTCCACGAGGCCGACGCGCGATTCGACCAGAACCCCATCCGCGGGGCCCAGTTCTACCCCAACTGCGTCCAGCTCATGGTCGGCGGCAACGGCACCGTCGAGCTGCCCGAGGGCGTGTCCTTCCCCGGAGCCTACAGCTTCGAGGACCCCGGCGTCCACCACGACGTAGGTTCCTTCCCTTCCCTTCCTCCCTCCTCCCCTCTCTGTCTCCCTCGTCCTCCTGTCCATCACTCGTCACCCCTGCCACCCGCCAAAGTCAATCACCAACTAACACCACTCGGGGGACATAAAGGTCTACTGCTCCACAAAGACAACCACCACCGCCCCCTGCCCGACCGAATACGTCATCCCCGGCCCAACCGTCTGGTCCGGCGCCTGGGAGGAGACCACCGACGTCGAGGTCGGCCCCTCGTCCGGCCCCGTGAAGATCAGCGCCTGGGAGACGTGGATCCAAGGGGGCGTCGTTACGTCCGGGTCGTACGACGGGGTGAGCGTCAAGGTGTCTGGGACGTCGAGCTACGTGCCGAGCTGGCCGACTACGTACGAGGCGCCGCAGCCTACTAGTTAGAGGGGATTTGTGGTGCGGGTTAGGGTGAGGTGGAACGGGGTATGGTTTGTTAAGCAAATGAATAAAACTCGAACAGGCGAATAAAGACTTATGAAACCGCGGATAAGGCTCAATCAATGATCTTGCGGGTAAGGATCGAGGACAGTGAAAACCTCGACACGACCGACAGGTGAATCGGGTAGAGTTGCTAAACCAAAAAAAAAATGAGTTATCTACCTGCGAAACAAAAGAGTATATAAATATCACACACACACTCACACACACACTCCAGCCAAGCAACCAACGACCCCGCCGCGCCACCTCACAGCTTCGAGTCCCGCTTCTTCTCGTCCCTCTTCTTCTTCTCGTAGAGCTTAACCTCGAAGCCCTTCACCCCGCCGTCCTTCATCACCCTCCTCAGGATCTTCCCGCTCGGGCTCTTCGGGATCTGCTCCACGAACACCACGCCGCCCACGAGCCACTTGTACCTCGCCGTCTTGCCCTCCACCAGGGTCTTCAGCCTCGCCGCCAGCTCCCTCAGCTCGGTCTCGCTCCTCTCCTTCCGCGAGACGACGAACGCGCGCGGCCACTCCGTCGCCTCGTCCTTGTCGTACACGCCCACGACGCCCGCGTCCGCCACCTCCTCGTCGCTGGACAGGATGGCCTCGAGCTCGGCGGGCGCGACCTGGAACGCGCGGACCTTGATCAGCTCCTTCAGCCGGTCCGTGATGCGCAGGTGGCCCGCGGCGTCGAGCGTCCCGACGTCGCCGGTGCGGAACCAGCCCTCGGGCGTGAGGGCCTCGCTCGTGACGGACATGTCGGGCGCCGAGGTAGTCACGCCGCCGATAGGCAGGTACGAGGACATGATGCCCGGGCAGCGGATGAGGATCTCGCCCTCGGTGTTTATGGGCGCCGGCTTCAGCGGGCCGGGGGAGGGGTAGGTCTGGTCGCGCGGAGCGATCATTACCTCGACACCCCAGTGCGGCGCTCCCGAGTCGCCGGCATGCGCGTGCATGGACGCCTCGTCGATGCCGTGCTGCACCGTCGTGCTGCAGGCCTCCGAGAGGCCGTAGCCCATCTTCACGCGGAAGCCCAGGCGCTTGTAGACCTGCACCACGATGTCGTGGCCGAGCGGCGCCCCGCCCGTGACGCCCGCCACCACGGTGCTGAAGGCGTTCTTCCCCGAGGCGTCGCGCGCGGCGTACTTCTCCACGACGGCGGCCTTGGAGAGCATCACGGCCACGGGGGGCGCCATGTGGAAGTAGGTCACGCCGAAGCGGGGCACGGCCTGCAGCACGGCCTCGAGGTTGAAGGACGACATGACGTGGACGGTGGCGCCGATGCAGGTGGAGAGCAGGAGGATGTTGCAGAGGCCGAAGACGTGGTAGAAGGGCACGTAGCCGAGCCAGACCTGCCGGGTCCCGGGGCGCGCGTAGTCGGCGTCGTGCCAGATGGAGCCAACGGAGAAGTTGAGCGCGTTGTGCGAGATGAGGACGCCCTTGGAGCGGCCCGAGGTGCCGGAGGACCAGAGGATCACGGCGGTGCGGTTCGAGGCGTGGGCGCCGGGGAGTTGCACGGCGCGGGCGAGGGGTGGGGCGAGGGTGAGGAGGTCGGTCCAGGGTCGCGGGTCAGCGGCGGAGCCGGCGTGCTTCTGCTTCTGCGCCTCGGGCAGGGGGTATGTGCCGTTCGCGACGTCGACGGTGAAGACCGGCACGCTCGCGAAGTAGGCGGCGTCCTCTTGCAGGCGTATCGCCTCGCGCATGGCGGCGAGACACGTCGTCGACGTGATGATGACGCGGGGGCGCGCATTCTGCAGGATCCAGGAGATCTCGGAGCCCGTGAGGGCGGGGGAGACGAGAGTGGCGGTCAGGCCCGAGGCGAAGGTGCCGAGGGCGATGGGCGAGAAGGGGAGGGAGTTGGGGAGCTGGATGAGGACAACAGGGGCGATCTCGGGGCGGGGGCAGGTCGCGGTCGGGGGGAGGGTATGGATGTCTGTCGGGGAGAGGCCGAGGGACTGGAGGCCTGCCGCGAGGGCGAGGGAGTCGGACTGGATCTGGGACTGGGTGAGGGCGCGGCCTACAGGAGGATCGTTAGCTCTGCTTGGGGTTTCGGTCCGGTGCGGGATGGCCGGCTTGGACCGGGCCTGGCGACCGGGCCTGGCGACTCGGGCGCGGCATAGGCTCTGAGTTCGAGGTAGCTAAGAAGGGGGAAGTACTCACCGGACTTGTGGTCTATGAAGATGGGCCTGCTCCCCTCGATGGGGGGCACGCGGTGGCTCGCGGGCAGGAACTCCTGGCGCTGGAAGGAATCCCCGGTCACCCAGTCGAAGATGTTGTGTGCGGGGAACTCCTTGGGCGTGAAGCCGCTGATGGCGACCTGCTTAGTCTCCGCTCCGGCCATGGTTAAGCTAGGTCGACCGAACGGTGTATGGGTGTGTCTCTATGTGTGGTGTGGCCAAGCCAGTTATCGCGGTATCGCAGTATCGCAGTAATTGCACTATCACAATATTATCGCAGCAATACCCTAGAAAAGAGCGAAGAGGACGAAAAATGAAGACAGCAGCGGAGTGGGTCTCGCAATGGGAAATAGAAAAAAAATGGAAGCGACAAGATAAAAAAGGACACGATATTACCCTTCTTCCAAAATGCTCAAATAATTGACTGTCTGGTCTCTCCCCTCACCCAGAAAAATCCGGGGAGAGCTATTAAGTACAGACGCAGGAGGTCGGATCGCCCTAGCCCGCTTTCGTCTACCCGAGGGATTCACGGCTAACACGGTTGAAGGCATCGCTGAGGGGCAAGGCCCTTGGGGGTTGGTCGTGGGGGGACGGGGCCCCGACATAACAGCCGGGCCCCTGGGACGAGCCCCGTTCGCCGCTCTGTAGCGAATGGCGGTCCGTCCTTCCGTATTTTAGGAGTCTGGGTGGCATTTCCCGCCCCCTCAGCTTGGACTCGGCAGTTGTGTTCGCTGTTGAGGGTGGAGACATGGCTGCGGACTAAGCCCGGGAGATTGTGTCTCTAAGTACGAAAAGAGAGAGGTCTTCGCCATCATCAATTGGCACGCATCACGAGGGAGAAGGAGAAGGAGAAGGAGAAAGAGACGGAGATGGAATTAGATTAGTGCTCTGCGCAGTATCAGACATTAGATCTGGCATGTCTTGAGCGTGTCGCGTCGCGCTTTCCTTTCTCCTCTGCCGGACCTGTGCTGGTGGGGAAGGAACGAGCAGTTGGGGACCCTGAATCCGGAGGGTCACGTGCTGCGGGGATTCCCCACATATGCGGAGGGACAGCCATGCATGAGGAACAATGATTGGCTTGAACGGATTGTGTAAAGGTCAAATCCCCCACCTAAGAAAGATTGGAGGCCAAGACAAATCCTTTGAGCAGCTTGGCTCTCGGGATATCCGAATGCTGACCACCATACCTCACTCAAATCGCAAGCATACCCGCGCCCCGACTCATCAATTCCACACCATGTCATCAAAGAAGAATTCAAAATCATCAAAGAAGAATAAGTCAATTCATTTGGGTGTATCACAAAAATAAAACAGATCGTAGCAAGAAACAGAAATAAAAAGAAATCCAAGAGGCACCGCCAGCGAATGAAGGCAAAAAGCGCCATGCATGCATGCATCATCATCGCGGCAGGCGAAACGACCTGCCCGCCTGCCCGCGCCTAATCTTTTCTCTCTCCGCGAGTTGAGTGCGACGTTTCCGCAACTCGAGATGCGTGTCACCCTCTCTCCGTTCCCAACCCCGTCAAAACGAGCCCCGAGCGCTGCCCTTGAACCCGGTCTATCCCAAGTCCCAGTCTTCGTCGAACACCGTCTAGCAAAGGGGGGAGGAAAAAGAAAGGAAAGGGAATATAAGGGGGAAGAGAAAAAAAGACCCTTTTTGCGCAAAAGACTTCCCAAAAGGGTGGCTTGGGAAAGGGGGGCGACTTAGCGCTTCTCGGCGTCTCCCTTCTTCCTCCTCTTGATGCCGATCAGCTCGCCCATCTCGGTCCAGAACCCGACGGGCTCGCCCGTGAGCGCGGCCTCGTACGCATCGATTACGGGCCGCTGGTAGACCAGGTCGGCCTCGAGGGGCTTCACGAAGCTCGTCTTCTTGATGAGCTTCCAGCTGAAGAAGAGTAGGGGGGCCAGGATGACCATTGTGTAGCTCTGGAAGAATGCCTCGACGTTGGGGGGGCGGAAGCTTCCGTAGCCGGCGAAGATGATGACGAAGACCTCGACGGCCAGGGCGATGTAGGCCGAGTAGGGCTGGAACCAGCCCCTGTAGGGGAAGGTGCTGCGGTCGACGCCCTGGGCCTTGATGGCGCGCCAGTAGAAGATGTAGGTGATGCACATGACGTTGTAGTTGATCAGCCCGCCGGCCGTCACGAGGGCCACGAGCCAGCCGAGCACGACGGACGAGTTGCTAGACACCTGAAGGAACGAGAGGAGCGGGAAGCACATGACGATGGCGAAGCAGTAGATGGGCACGCCGGACTTGGTGCACTTCGTCAGCACGCGGGGGGCGCGGCCCTCGAGGGCCAGGCTGTGGAGGGCGCGGATGGCGCAGTAGGTGTAGGTGTTTCCGGCGGAGAAGATGGAGGTGAAGATGAGGGCGTTGGTGATGTGGGGGAAGACGCCGATCTTCATCCTGTTCATGGCGATGACGTAGGGCGACGCGGCCGCGGTGCCGCCGCCGTCCTTCTCGCCGGTGATGATGGCGAGGAGGACGGGGTCGTTGTAGGGGACGACGATGCCGACGCAGAGGGCGCTCATGGCGAAGAAGATGAGGAAGCGCCAGTAGACCGTCTTGAAGGCCTGCTTGATGTAGATGCGCGGCCTCTTGGCCTCGGCGGCCACCATGGATATGTACTCGGGCCCGACGACGGCGAAGCAGGCGCCCCAGAGGGCGGCGAGGAAGCCCTCGAACCTGCCGATGTTGCCCGTGGAGAAGTGCTCGGCGAAGGCCCCCGGCTCCTTCCAGTAGCGGAAGCCGTAGGCGTCGTGCTGCGGGTTGCCGCCGCACATGGTGACGAAGGTGAAGAAGAAGAGCATGAAGATGAGCACGACCTTACCGCCCGAGAGCCAGAACTCGGCCTCGCCGAAGGTGCGGACGGCCACGACGTTGAGTAGACTATTTCACGGGGGAAAAGAGAAGACGAACGGCTTAGCACTAGGACTTAGGAAGGGGTGGGGAAGTACCTTGGCATATTTGCTCGACTGGGAGACAGGGAGTGAGAGAGAGAGAAAACGTGTACGATCATGGTCGCCCCCTGGGAAGAGCACGCCCCCGGGGGTGGTAGGGTGGTAGATTTCTCGCATTTTCACTTTCCACTGGGATTGCCTTTCACAGCACGTCACAGCAAAGAAGGGAAGAATACATCCGACCTCGTTCGTTTCACGGGGAAGATGGGGCAGGCGGGAAAGTAAGAGCAAGGAAGGGGGAGGTCAGTGTGTTTTTTTCTTACCCATAGGCGACAATAACCGCGGCGCAGAAGCCGGCCATGGGGCCCGGCTCAGCTATCACCGGCACCCAGTACGACAGCACGAGGTTCAGCGCCGTGATCTCGAAGGGGATGAGCAGGGCCTCGTAGAGGAAGAAGTTCCAGCCGGCCATGAAGCCGAATGCGTCGTCGACCCACAGGCCCGCGAGGCGGATGAAGCCGCCGCTGACGGGCATGAGCACGCTCATCTCGGTGATGCAGTTGTTGACGAGGGCCATGACGCAGCAGTAGGCGACCCAGGATATGAGGAGCGAGCCGGGCCCGCCATGGGCGAGAGAGGTGCCGATGCTGATGAAGAGGGCGGTGCCGATGGAGCCACCGATGGCGACGAGCTGGATCTGGCGATTGTTGAGGCGGCGCTGGAGGGAGTCGACATTTTCCGTCAGGGGACGGTTCTCGTTGTCCGAGTCGGAGCCGGGGCCGTGGTACGGGGGCAGCGAGGGCGAGCCGCCCGATGACTTTGACTCGACCTTGAGCATGGTTGTGAGAGAGAGAGAGAGAAGGAGACGGGGAGGGGAGGAGGAGGGGTGACCACGCGTGTGAGGGTGTTACGCGTGTAAGGTTAGAGGTTGGTTGGGGTATGGTTGAGCTTCCGGTGGTGGAGGTCGTCGACTTAGAACGACAGCACCACGTAGGAAGTCGTGGTGAAAGGCCAGTAGAAGACGGGAGATTGCAGCTTATTCATCTCCTTTCAAGGTTTGGTTGTCTCCGGCGAGGAGGTATGATGGTGGGAAGGGGGCGCCAATCGAGGGTTGAGAGTTTGGTGGCTTTGGCGGCTTGGTGGGTTGAGGAGATGATCGGCGAGAAGATGATGAAGGGAGAGGAGGGTGTGGGAAACAGGAGAGGGTGGGACGAGCCTGTGATTTTATTTCAAAAGTGTCTCTCTCTCTCCGTGGGGGGGAGGGAGTAAGTAGTCAACGGGCAGCTGGGGGTGGAGGGTGGAGAAAGGGAAAGAGAGGGTGGGGGGGGGGGGGGGGGGTACGGCTTGGGAAGGAACAGAGACGGGATGATGTATGAGGAGGTTAGACTTTCAGGTTCCTGGTTCCTTTGCCCCTGCCTGACAATCTACTAGTTACTCGTACGAGTAGGGGAAGTATAATACCAAAGAAAGAAAAAAGAGAATAGAAAAAAAAAGAAAAAGAAAGAAAAGCGGAACCCCCGGTTTACCATGGGTAAGCTAGTTATTATCTTCTTTATCTTGTTCCTCTTCTTCTTTTCTCTCTTGCTTCTGTCGAATAATATCCCTCCCACACAAACACACACACCCCAGCAGCTTCCGAACCGAAGGTTTGTATCCGCGTACCAAAAGTAAATAATAGTAACAAAACACATGGAAAAGTACGTAGTATGCGGTACGTACTTCTACCATTGATAAGGTTCAATCCAGTGTTGTGTATTATGTGCATCCTGCGTCTTGTTTTCCGGCTGCCGCCGCTCCTCCCCACGCCGATACCTACCCAAAAGAAACTCGGTTGCTTCTCTGGAGGGCGGCCCCCGAAAACTCTCCACTCCCCACGCCCCTCTCTGGCCCAAAACCTCGGGTGTACTCCCTGTAGTGTGTGATTTTGGGAGGCGTAGATTAGATGGAACGCCAAGACGACCTGTCGTCTTGCCATTAGGTACCGTGTACCCTGTAAATACCCACCCTAAACCTCCGTCCGCACGCCCGCACGACGGCAGGAACGGCGCTGGCAGAGAGGGGCGCCCTGGGTCTCAATTACCACAATACCACAACCGGGCGCTGCAGAGCTCCGTAGTGGGCCGCCCCACCCCGCCGCCGGATAGTGCCTCGAGTGCCCAGTCGGCACTGTGCTGTGAGTAATAGCGCTATGCCGGTAACGAGCAATACGGGTACTTCGTACGTACTAACGAAGGGAGTTTTGCGGTGTAATGCTCGTAATAACGCCTGACTTAGTCCAAATTACAGGGGCCAAGGCGCACCCACTGTCCTCCCATGCTCTCTTGGCGGTGCCGCACTGTCAAGCACGGAGTACAAGTATACGGGTACGAGCGACGAATATGAGTTTGCTCGCCAAGCCAGGGCGGAGTTTGCCAAGAGAGGAGAGTTTTCGTTCTGACAGGTGGTGGCAAGGGAGGAACGACGACTTCGAGTACTCCCGAATAACTGTGAGGGGAGAGGCGAATGGGACGACTGGGTTTTCGTTCGTGAGCCAATCAGGGAAGTTGAGATTCGGCCTGTGGGGCTCTTCTTTTTTTCCTGGTGAGAAGTGACGTCACTGTGCACATCTGGGATCTCACAACGGAGGCGCCGTCGCGCGCCGCTGGGGAACGGAATGGCGGAACCGAGCCAATCCCTGGTCGTAGATGCAGCGCACTAATAGTGCTCAGCCCGCTCAGATTCTCATGTTTTTTCCACTGGCCGTGTGAGCCTGGTAAGGAATTTCAACAAGATTCTGCATCTTTGCAATTGGATCTTGTGGTGGAGCTCTCACCTCGGATGGCGGGCCGGATGTGGGCGTGCGGACTCTAGGAGTGTGTAATATCGCGTTATCGCGAGTATCAACAGCACCAAGGGCAGTAATGTGAGTACGTCCCTCCCATCAAGGGTATCTACTCGTGCAAGTAATACGGCCTCACTGTTGCATGTATCCACGGGGGAATACCCGTCCGAGGAAAGCCCAGCCCCCGTCTCTGGGCTGCATCATCCCAACAGGGCGCCAAGGCGCAAGATGGGCGAAAACCCTGCCAAGTCGGGTTTTCCTCGCCGGGTAGAACTCAAGAATGGAAGGTGGCAGGGCTCCGGGGATCATCCTTTCCATCGAGGCGCGTCAGAAAACAGGTTTCCTGAATCTTTCCATGTGGGATTCTTGGTGTTAGGTAATGTAAGGTACCTAACAGAGTTTCTACTATATGTAGCTTCTGCGTATGGTTCTGCGGGATAGTGACATATGGAGAGGGTGGCTCTAGGTACCGACGCCATCTCTTCAGGTACCCCACTGCGGGACGGGGTAACTAGTACCTCGCCTAAGTGGAGAGGAGAGCCTGGCTACTGGGTACTCGTTCGAGGAGAATCAAGCCCGTTGGGGCATGGTGTCCACTAATAATACATCTTCATGTCGGGAGCCTGAAGTCTAGGACGCCCGAGGGCCATGACGTATGCTCTCGTACTAGTCGAGAAAGAGAAAGAGCACTCGTGCTGGGCGGGCACTTCGCTGAGTGGTACGAGTATGGGGGAAAATGAGTATTCGTACTCTCCAGATCCTTGTTACCGGCCCATATGGATCGACGATGTTTTCTTTTTTTTGTCTCCTTCTTCTTATTCTTTTCAGGGACCTGCTTACTATCTGCATGAGGAATCTTGTGATGTCCACATGGCTGGCTGAAGGGAGAAACAAAAAAAGAAACATGTCTTACATGTAGGCGTTGAACAGAAATAGTACTACAGAGCAGAGTAATACGAGTAATACTCGGGCTTGGCCTTTGTCTCCGCTTCCTTGCTCGCTCGCATTCCAATTCCTCGGCTCATATCCCACCTCGGGTCCTCGCTATTATTAAAATCATACAAACTTTTTTTTTCGAGAATTTTTCTTATTTTCTTGTCGTCCCCCCCCTTTCTCCGTCTTTCCCTTTCTCTCGTCGACGTCAGTGTTAGTGGGGAACCGAGGGAGGATCTGCGTCACTGCCCTTTAGTTAAACCTCTTTTGTACAAGTGTTTGCCCCTCGCTCCTCCTCGGCACAGTATGTACTTTTACCCGCTGTTCGAGGGGACGCACGAGTCACCGCCGTGTTAGCCCGAACGACCGCATTATTGTGGTTACGCCCCCTTACGAGTCGTGTGCATAACTTGAACGCTACTGAGAACGTGGGGAAAACGAAACCCCGGCTGTTGGGATTAGACCCAGGGGAGGGAGCCGTTCCTGTACTTGATAGAGTACGTACTCGTCTTCACTCTATCCTATCATTGGCGAATGCGTGGGATGTGGGATGTGGGATGAGATATGGCTGAGATAATAATACAAGTAATCGAGTCGAGACGCCGCCCCCCGGGGAATGGAATGGGAAATTGGCGGGATCAGGACTAGTGTGCATCGGAATAAGGTGGTATGCGTCGGAACAAGGCCGAATCTGGGATGAACTCCCGAGCAGATGGGATTCGCCTCGTCTCATGCAGATCTGTGGAGGAATGTAACTGGGTTTCCCTCACACCCAATTTGAGCCCTTGATTATTTGAATGTATCGTAATACCTGTAATATGAGTGGAGGTACAAGTGACATTTGCCCCATGCGCCTGGTTCGGTTCCGTTCGTGACGTCTTTGTACGGATAGATGTATGTCCGCTCCTCCGTTCTTACATGCTATTATCCTTCCTCCCCCCTTCCCGGCCAGAAGCATAACCACTTGTAACGCAACACGAGTACTAGTAGTGATTAGTTAACTATTCCCCAGCTCTTGCCCCGCCAATCCGCAGTGTGCTCACGAGACCAGGCGGCGGCCCGGCCACTCGGGCCATCAGATGGCTCATCCTCATCTCATACTCCGCACCCGTCCTCCACCTTCCCCCAGTGTCTGTGTCTATTAAGTGATGATCCCGATATCAGAAGCTCCCCCTGGCTGCCCCCCTTGCCTTGGGCCAGACAGGAAACAATCCCGATATCACCACTCTTTACTCGTTGAACTGTGCACTCGTAATCCTCGGAGAACTGATAACGGGAGAGCGTCTTTGCAAGTCTATGATCCCGAGAGTTTCCCGCGCCGAATGGAACCCCCAAGACTCCCATGCGTCTTGAGTAGAGTGATGCTACCCTACACGCGTCTTCCTGGGGCTGGATGTCTATCTGCCGGAAGGGTCCACACCACCAACACGTCGGAGGTTGCATGATATTGATATTGATATTGATACTGATGCTGATATGCGCGCCTAAGAATAGAGGGCGTGAGGGAAGATACACTCCCAGTTCCACCCCGGTTCCAGACACGGCCACGGCCACGGAAGCGGTACTCGGTACTCTACAGGGACAAGTATAGCTAGACCGGCATCACGATCACACCCCAGTCATGCACATCCGCAACGGGACGTGCTCGCATCGGTCCTTCCGATCACTCGCCGCCGGGGGAGGAGGAGGTGGTGGTGCGTGTGTATGCTTGTACGTGTACTTGTATTACCCATCACCGTTCGCCGCCGTTGCCGCCGCCGCCGAGGTGGTGGCTTACCGGGCTGAGGCAACTGGCGTATGAGAGCTCGAGGGCCATCTCCTCTTACACCGAGGTGAGGGGAAGAAGAAAACCCAACCTACCGTCTTGGCTTGGTGGTTCAGGAACAAGGTAGCTCATATGGGTTTAGGCCCTCAACTTAATTCTCCCCCGCGACCCGGTGTAAGCTCAACGTATAATTGACGCCGTTGTCTTGTAGGTTTTCGTCCGTCGAAACCGAAACAAAACATACCTATCGTTGCGCATCAACCGCATGCCTGAATCCTCAATGACATACCGTACCACAGCATACGACTACGTCTTTTTCGTCGGCTTATTTCCCCCCACCTAGCCCCCAAAAGCTGGCTCGGTCATATTAATCGCCCCGTTTTCCGTTGGCGGCGCCTTGTGGCATGGCAATGGTGCGACACAATCCAACAGCCGCCCAATCGAATCTCCCCGAAATCCGCTTTTTCTTTATTCCCACACGCTAACTCCTTTAGCTTTGTCCGGAGGTTTTACTTCGTCCAGCTCCCCCCCCCCCCCTTCCCTTGTCAATAGACGGGGGGCGAACGGCCTGATTCCCGAGTTAAAGTGGCGGTAACATCGCGTGTGCGGGTCCTGACGTCACGGTGGCATTGCACTCACTTGACATGCTTGACATGAAATGTCAAACCGCAGATAACACTATTTGATGCACGACCACCACGACCACGACCATGACCACTATCACCAGAACACCGAGCTTCGTCCGGGGGGAGATGTGAGTTTATCGTGATAACGGTGGGACGATATATTCCTTCGTGGCTTATTTTCGTGGGGAAATTGAGCATGGGTTAGGTTTGATAGGTGGGAGTAGATGTTGAGCTCAGGGGAAGGAGCAGGGTGGGATGTGTGAATTGTTTGTATTTGGTGGCTCTTCTCATTTCGGTTCTATCTGGATGCGAGTTTGATGAGCTCAGGGCAGGACCAGGGTGAATGGAAGCATGAATTGATCGTGGTTGTCTCACTTCTCGTTTCTGTCCAGATACTTTTCGATCGATTTAAGTTCGATGTGCTCAGGGCCAGGAGCTAGGTGGATGGCGTGTAGGAATTCCTCGAACTCGTAGCTCTTGTCTTCTCAGTCTAGACTCTATTCTATCTAGTTGCAAGCTCAATATGCAGGCAAGCTCGACGTCGTTGTAAGCTCGGTCTGCAGCTCGGTCTCGGTCTCGCTTTCCCCGCCTCCCCGCAGGCGATAGCTTGACCATCCCCGTCCACGTGATCGGCATTTTCGCCAACAAAGTCCGTGACGGAAGCATTTCCATTACGATCTCGCTTACTTTTTTGCTTTATCGGTAATGGTTTTGCTTTATCGGGAATGGAATCATCCATCTCCCCCATGCAAGCGCGCATCCGTCCGAGAGGTCCCCACCCACCCACCCACACACCCTTGCTTTGCTGGTGGGTCGGCACAGCTCATCGGTAGCTCCTATCTATCTCTCTCACACCTCACCCCGTATCTCCTTCCACATCCGGCCAAGATCCCCGGAAGGCGGGCTTGAGCTGGAACGGAACCTATCCGTTGAAAGACCCTGGTACTTGTAACTTCCACCCCGCATCTTTGGCGAATGGCATCTCAGTGATATGTGATGCCGTGAGTGAGTGAGTCGTTTCGCCGGGGTTACACCGCATCGGCCGCTATTGCCTCGCATGGTGTTCCCTTCGCCTCGTCCCCGCCTCGGCCCATGATTCTGGACCCTGTCTCGTGCCTCGTGTCTCGTGGGAGAATCGAATCCTTCCCCTGTTGCTTGGGGAGCGGTCCTCGCGCTCGGGCGTCCACGGGTCTCCGTCCCCTGCTGGATCTTCCCTGGCTTGTGGACGATGGCGTGGAAGCATTGCTGCGCCCAACAGACATGGCCGTAAACTCTCATCCAAATGGCAAGAAAGGCAAACGCGGTGGTATTTGACACTCGAAAAACTAAAATCCAAAATCAAACCATAAACTTCAGCCCTAAGCTTACCTTCCCCTTGGTCTCCACATCCTCCCCCCTTTCCCGCGCGTCTCAATCGAACCATTACGTCTTATCTCCGCGCTCCTGCTTCTGCTCCCCCCACCTCGAACCCCACCTAATCGTCCCACGTAACCTTCATCGAAACAGGGAAGGGCGTAAACGTGCCCCAGTCCTCGGTCATGTACGCGCGGAACCCGCCCGGCCCCTCGACCCTCTTCAGCTCCCCCTGCGGGCCCGGCACCCTGCGCACGTTCTTGCGCCGGAACACGGCACGGAAGAGCTCCGTGAGACCCACCTTGGAGGCGTCCTGCCCGAGGCACGCGTGCGGGACCTGGCCGTGGAAGACGTAGGATGACGGGTCGCGGCGGGGGTCCACTGTTTCCGGGGCCGGGAAGTGGGTGGGGTCGCGCGCGGCGGAGACCTGCGGTGTGTTAGTTAGCTGCCGGTTTGGGGGAGGGGGGATAGGAGGTAGGGGGACGTACAAAGTCAACATAGACGCGGTCGCCCTCCATAATGGACACCCGGGTGCCGTCGTCCTCGGTAATGGTGTCCGCGGACGTCGCCTGGCGGTGCGAGGCGGACGCGCCGGCTAGTCGGAGGCCCTCCATCGCGTAGCCCAACAGGAGCGCATCGGATTCCTCCGAGGACGGGAGGCAGGCCGCCCGGTTGAGATCCGGCAGGTAGGGCTTACCCGCATCCGAGAGGTAGAAGTCCACTGCGTGTGCGAACTGGAAAAAACGTTAGCACGAAAACCCCATCACCCTCGATACTGACTGTTAGGGGTAAACTCACCACCTCCGCCTGACTCGGCACCATCGCGGCTGCCGTCGGCAGGATTCGACTCCACGCAATCTCATTACTCGACAGGCCTGCCTTGGCCAGCGCCTTGATCATGTTAACCCCGTATCCGGAGAGCGCGTCGCTCTTCGCCCCCTTCCTAACAAACGACCCCGCCAGCCCCAGCCGCGCGAGTTTCACGTTGCCCTCGATTATGCCCCCGACCTTGTCCGCCGCCGCCCTGGCACTCTGCAGCAGCGGGAAGGACCTGACCTTGTCGTGGTCGTGGAACGCGGCCCAGAACATCGTCGACAGCGCCTCGTAGAGCTCCTGCTCCGTCAGGGCGCCGCGCGGGTTGTCGGCCGACTTGAGCGGGAGCGCGAAGACGCGCGAGACGAAGTGCACGTGCGAGAAGTTGCCCACATCGCGCACGAGGTCGACCTGCTTCCTGCCCGCCATCTTGTAGCTCTTCTGCGCCAGGAGCTTCTCCGTGACGGTCGCGTAGAAGGCCTTGACGTCGGACTTCCAGGTGGGGAGGTAGAGCTGGGAGTCCTTGACCTGCAGGGCGGGCTCGCCGCCCCGCAGGAAGCTGCTGCCGCCCTCGCCGAAGACGGCGGTGAGGTTCTCGCCCCACGCCACGCGGTACTTGTCCTGGTTGTCGATGATGTACTTGGCCCCGCCGTAGGTCGCGACGTTCACGCGCTCCGGGACGTAGGTCGGCGCGTCCCAGTCGAAGAGGTGGTCCCGCTTGAGGTTCTTCAGGATCTTGGCGTTCTCCGAGGGGATGACCATGGGGTAGTGCGCGTAGACCGAGTTTGCCTTGAAGTGGTTCGGGAATGCGCGAAGGAACAGCTTGTAGAATACGCAGCCGTGGTTCACGTTCAGGTCATATTCTGCCTCCCTGTATCCCCAGTTCGACAGGGACCGCGGGTTGTAGTCGATTGTGTGGAACCTGTCGCCGCGAACAAGGCACACGGCATCGGAGAGGACCACGCGCGAGATGGTGTACGTCGGCGTGATCCCCACACCGGGGACCATGGGCTTCTTAGCATCCTCGGCCACAAGGCCCGGGTACAGCTCCACGTTGTCCGGGTGCTGGTACAGATGGCGTAGGTGGTCGGCCACATCCTCGTCTGGGTTGATATCCTCAAAGGTCTCGTACGGCTTGAGGCCGAACTGCTTCCGGAACTCGTTCAGCCCCGCGACGTTCCACCTCCGCCCCTGCAGGATGCCGAGGATCTCGATGGGCTTCATCACCCGGGGCACGTTCCGCGCACCGAAGGCGCCTGCGCAGTCCTCAATCGCCGAGGCTATGCAGGCCACCAGGTCGTCGTCGGAGAACTTGCCGTCCTTGCCACGCTCGAACCCGCCAAAGGTGCGCTCGGCCGGGTCTTCGGGGATGGTGGCCTCGAACTTGACAAATTCATGTATCATCTCTATCGACGTCATCGTCTCAGCGCGGTCGCCGAAGATGCTGCCGTAGAACTCCTGGATCCACTTATCGTCCTTGTCCGAGATGCACGCGTGCCAGCGGTAGCAGAGGTTGAACTCCGCCGACACGATGTTTCCCGTGCCACGCTCTGCTCCGTCCTTGGTGCCCACGTTGACGCCCATCTCCTGTCGCGGGTCGAGGGTCCAAGTGGTGTCGACACGGTTGAGGTTCACGATGTTGCGGACGTAGTCGACGAGCATGATGTTGATGTATAGCCCGCCCGTGACGAGGCGGGCGGTCTGGAAGAGCTCCTCATCATACTTCTTCCAGGCCGCAGGGGAATCATCCTTGGGCTTGGTGAAACGCCCACCCTCGTTGACGAGGGCAAGCTTTTCGGCGACTTGGTTGTGGAAGCGGTTGAACATTATGAGGAGGACGGAGACGCCAGGGGGCATCCCGATGAGGCGCTTGTCGGCGTACGAGTCTACCTTGAGCTTGCCGTCTTTGAATGTTCGGATGGAGTCTTGCATTTGCTGGTTGCTGCCGTAGAGGGGAGAAAGATCAAGGTACGACGACGTCTTTGACTTGGACGGGTCCCTGTAGTCGGTCCAGAAGAGGTCTGAAGGAGCCAAGTGTTAGCCAGGTCACGGGGTGGGTATGCTACGTATAGAGGAAAGGGGACATACCGTGAATGACGATGGACGCCCAGTACCACAGAATACTGGAGACATTGTTCGGGTGCTTCCTGTACTGCTGACGGGCCATAACACCCTCGAAGACCAACTCAGGGTCCGGCAGGGCACCCAGCGGGACATGGCCAGGGCGGCATGACCGAGCATAGTTGGATCCGGCGGCACCGAGCGTCGGGAGGATGGGATTCTACACAAGCGTTAGCAACCCTGACTGAGAGGGTACTTGCCTTTGAAGAGAAACAATGGGAACGCACATTGTTTGAGCCATCAGCCGTCCTATACTTGAACTCGTTCCCGATGTAGAGCAGCGGTGGATGCTCCAGAGAATACCACAGCTCATTGAGCAACGTGTTGGTTAGCTTCTCGCGCAGCATCGACTGGTGCGGCAGGTCAGCCACGAGCGCGATCACGCGCTCCATGATCATGGTCTTGTCGTCCGTGATTCCGTTCCCTCTCAGCTTGCCGTGGATCATTTCGACGAGGGTCTTGATGTCTGCGGCCAGGTCAGCTCCGAGGTCAAGCGGACAGGGGAACGGAAAGGGACTCCGCCTTGAGGAAGGATGGGCGGTTAGCTACATACCGGTTATTCCGATCCTCGACAGGTCGTCTCTGAGCTTAGGACGGACGACCGTCTGGGGATACCTTCCATCCCCGTAGGCCGTCGGGACCGGCCTCTTTGACAGCTGGCGGAGGAGCTTTACTTGGGCGAGGAGGCTGCCGCCCTTCTTCGTCTTCGGGGTCGCCTTGGGGGCGCCCTTGGCCGCGGACACGGGGATGGAATTTTCGTGGCCAACGTGGCACTTAGTATCGGGTGTATCGGCGCCGTTGGCGGCTGCGCCGCTGGCGCGGCCTTTCTCGGATCCCATGGTTGCGCGGGATGCAAATCGCGAAGTAGGTCTTGAATCCACGCCAAAGAACTAACAGGACGAGATCAATCGTAGTCCGAGGTAGAAATGGCGTAGTAGAGCAAAAGGACCAGGCGGAGAGGGGCGGACCGCCGCGTACAGGACCGTATATATATATATACCTATGCAAGCTGCAGCCAGAGCTCCTCGCATTCTCTCGCCATCACAAGCCAATGCACCCACCCGTGACCGTTCATCCTTGGATACACCCCCCTCCCCCTCTCCTCCCATTCTCCACCCAAGACATCACGACACCATGCCGAGCAGTTGTCAGGACGAACGTCGCGGACATCGAGGGCAATATCCGTAGCGGAATTGGGCGATCACAATCAGAGGCATGTGCTCGGCACTCTGATTGGAAGCAGGTGGGCTGATGGGTCTCTGTACAACAATGCCAAAAGCACTCTTTGGCCCAAACCCAGCATTAGTTAATAAGACGCGTGTTGACTTTCTCTTCCCATCTGGCCTACCAACGGGTGTCGTCGACGGAGCTGCAGGTCTCGGCATAAGACAGCGCGGGTCAAGACTGGACGGTTTTTCTGGTGGGGCAGGAGGCGTCGAATGACTGTTGCTTCTTCTGACCGGTTCCCACTCGCGAATGGCTGGTTTGGGTGAGGATGGGCAGTGGCTGCTTGAGCTGCGCTGTGGCCGTGGGTCCCAGCCAGCCACATTCGGGTTGCTGTCTCTTGCGGGGAGACGTCCAAGTGGGCGTATGATTGATTATATTAGCTCCCAGGGCACGGTACTTGCAGTTCGGGGACCCGCTTTCCGCATTGCTCCCGGCGGGTCGCGGGTTGGGCGGCCAATGCCATCAGCGTAAATATATGTAGGGTTGAACAATGTCGGGTTAAGCGCAAGATGGTTGGCTGGCTGAGAGGCGGCGGGTGTACAAGTAAGTAGGCGAAGGGCGTTCGTGGTAGTGGAGTCGACGAGTGATCAACCTTACCTACCCCCCCTTGCCTGCGTTAGGTAGGGTGAACCGAGCAAGCACAGTACAAAGGCGGCCCACCACCGTTTCCTGTCGTAATCTCGTACTGAGCTCAGGTGTCTGGCGCTAGTGCCATCGTATGTCACCGTCCTGCCCTCTCTATGCGCCCTCCTTGCGTGTGACGACAGGTCCTCGTATTTGGCCGTCCTCCTTCCTTAATCTCCGCGAGCCTAGGAACAACCCTGACATGCGATTCGAATTTTCGAGTAGTATTGCAGTGCTCCGTACAAGTATGACCTGTTAGATCTCGCTCAAACAAAAATACCATGGCCTGGGCTCGCTTCTGGACTCGCTTCTGTTCTGTCCCCGCCCCAAGCTGTGGAGAACGACAGGGATGGCGTTGCGGCCCGAGTTCAGCCCCGTCGGCGGGTCGCAGATCATGACGGCCCCCAAATCGTCCGAATCCAGGCCGAGCGGGGTACTGCCGTAGTGCACTTGTACTAGTATTAATACTTGTACACTATTATTATGTGGAGCTGCAAGCGAGTCCAGGGTCGTCCTGCGGGGAGCTCCTGGGCAGGCTGGGTAGCAATTCTTCATGCGTGTGTGTGCGCGTGTGCTTCAAATTGGGACTGGGATCGGAATTGGAATTGAAATTGAAATGGGTTGGTTGGAGCTGGGTTTGCGAGGGTTCGGATGGGATTTGGAGGTGGCGGTCATGTTCCTGTGCTGGGCGCTTAGTATTTTGTTGGAGCTTCCGAGTCAGGTGAGCAAGGTGCTCGCCAAGGCGGTCGTCTCATCTGCAGGTAGCAGGAGCTACTAGCTCCTCGGCCGGCCATGTCGAGCAGGAGCTCACTGAGACTCCTTCCTCGCCAGTCGGCCCGCACGACGACACCGTCCGGCTGGGGAAGGTACGACAGCGCGACAGACCAGGTTATTCTTCTGAATTCAACCCTGGGTCCCAATTCATCGTGAACAGGGAGCACCGGGACATCGGATAATTATTATTCAATCTCTTCCAAACACTCCAAGATAATAAACAACATGTGCTCCATGGCAACACGTGCTTGGTCTGAGGCTCGAGACTCGAACCCTGAGACTTACGGGGTAGGTATTCATATGTCAGACAAGTCATTTCACCGCCTGTCTCTGCCCTGGCGCTCAGTATTCAATGTCGGACGTGATCTTTCCCTGGTACGAGGTTGGATGTGCTCTTCTTTACTACTCATACATCAAACGTGCCCTTGCCGCTACTCGGACATGACTACTACAGTGACTGGGTACAGATCGTACCCTGCCTCCATCCTCTCCATCTCCATCTCTATCTATCGTGACATCCATATCGATATCTATCCCAGTCTATATGCTCCACGCTCATTATGCAAAATCGTACACGTAAATCCACACACACAACCTAAAGAATGAAGCTCCCCTCCGCCCCACCCGACTCCCCATCCCCATCGTCGTCATCCTGGTCCTCATCGTGCTGCCTCATCAGCCTCTCCCACCTCGGCCTAAAATGCCACCCCACCCACGCCTCCACGATCTCCTCCCACTGCTGCTGGTTCAGCGCCCTCGTATTTAGCTCCGCATGCCCCCCGCCGAACGTGCCCCCCCTCGCCGGGTCCCTCAGGCTCCGGCAGTTCGGTATGACGCCCTCCGCCGCGTCGGGCCACACGTCGTCTATCCTCTCTGAGACGGGCACGGTCGAGTTGCGCAGCATGACCTTCACCAGCAGGTCGAACACCATGGACCCCTCCTTGTGTGTCGTGAGCAGCGGGTTCGGCGCCTTGGGCTGTATGTCCAGGAGCGAGCACCCCACGTTGGGGAAGAACTCCCGCGGCTTGACGGCCAGCGGCTCGAGCGTGCGCCGGTCCCAAAGCAGGGCCGGCGGGTCCTGGTTGAAGAGGTGGTGGTTGTCGCGTATGAGCCCGAACTTGGACTGGCTCAGGTGGCTCAGCGAGCTGACCTTGTCGTTCCACGCGTCGTGCTTCTTCCGTATCTCCTCCTCGCTCGCTGTCCCGGAGCTCCGCAGCCGGTTCAGCGCCGCGTACTCCTCCAGAAGAACGGCGTACGAGTCCGCTCTCCTCGCCTCGCTCGTCTTCTGATACCGCAGCCTCAGTAGCCTCTGGTACTCAGGTGAGCCCCGCTTGAACGCCTTCTCCGCGTACCCCTTCTCCAGCTCGTCCAGCTCGGCTGCGTAGGGCAGCGCCAGGCTCGGCGTCTGGATCCGCGCGGAGGCGAGCTGGCTCGGGTCCGATATCTGCGCCGCCTCCTTCAGGAAGGCCGTCTCCCTGCCGGCCGGCACCTCGATGCCGCGCTCCCGGAGCCGCTGCAGCGTGCGGTACGCGCTCTCCAGCTCGATGCCGCGGTCGCGCGGCCCGCCGAGCTTCCTAGAGCGGAAGATGGAGGCCAGCAGGGCCTCGTCCTGGCTGTCGAGCCCCGCGACCTCGTTTATCCACTCGCATGAGAGCTCGGCCTCGATGGCGCTGCGGCTGCGCACCTGCACGGCCATGGGGAGGATGCCGGTGCGGATGTCCTCGGCGCGCACCCAGATCAGCATGCGCACGAGGCCGTACTGCTGGAAGCGCGACTCGGCCCGGATGGCGGATATGAGCTGGTACAGGTAGAGCGTCGTGTTGCGCGTCTTGGGGTAGAAGCTTAGGTTGACCGTCACGAGTAGTGTGTCGTTCCTGACGGGCGGGGTGTTGGAGTCTAGGTCGCGCGGGGTCTGGTGGGGGAGGCTGCTGAGGACCTCGTCCAGGTCGGTCCAGAGGAGGCCGGACTTTGGGACGAGGGTGGTGCCGGGGCGGGAGGTGAGGGGTTCGAGGAAGGGGGCGTAGAGTTCCGCGTCGGGCTCCATGAGGATATGGCTTCGCGGCTTGACGATGTCGGCTAGCTTTCGGCTCCACACGCCCGCACCGGGGAAGAGGTCGATGAGGTCGCATCCGATGTGGCGCTGGAGGGATGGACCGAGGTAGGCCTCGATGTCATCTAGCAATGGGTTAGTGGGGGGAAGGGGGACCAGGGGAGGAAGAGGGTCGGGAGGAGAAGGATGGGGGAATGGAGGGGGGAGTGCGAAGAGGAGCAGGGGCTTCGGCGTACCACACAGCTTTTGGCTCGTAACATTCACCCTCGTCTTCTCTCCAGTGACAGTCCGGCGAGCATTCGACCGGTGTGGTTTCCACACGTTGGTGGCCTTGAGCCTCTCGGCCACCTCGCCATCGGCCTCAAGCATCGTCTTCGCGAGCTTCTCCCGCGGGGCGGTGGTAGATGCATTTCGGGCTCGGAGGGCCGACGCTGCGAGCCGTCTTATTGCCCGGGAGCGGGGAAAAATTGACCACATCTTAGCGAGGCCGGGTTTCGGCGATTCGATCAATGGGAGGAGCCAGTGGTCTCTGCAGCTGTAGTCTGGGAACTGAGCTGTACCTGAGCTCATTTGATCTGTGACATAATTTGTATTCTGCAGTGGTTCACCGCCCATCACTTTCTTATCTTATCCGCCACAAGGGTAGTACCGCAACCAATTCGCCCTTTCCTCTCTGTCCTGCTCCTGTCGAGTCTGCTAACACCATCACCATGGTGCTCTTATCCCTTGAGTTCGCTCCAAGGGCCCATAGGTCTGCACTCACGCTTTCCAAACGCCCGAGACACGGCCGGCCATTCGCTAATATCACGACCACCTAAGGTGCTGATAAGTGGTAGAATGTGACTTTTTTTTTTATAAATTCCTCTTACTGTCTCAGCTGACTACAGATCAACGATGTCAATTCTTGTGGCAGCGAATATCTCCTGTCCTTGCGTCTCACAAGCATATGTAGACTCTTCCTGCTGCTTCAGATTTACAGCAGGATTTATCCAATACATGTACTCTTTAGAACCGCCCAGACTAAGCTCGCTTTTGTGCGGGCTGTCCTCTATTTTTACCCATCGCCAAGGGGCACTCAGCAATCTGGTTCTGTTGATTGCTGATTTACCCGCGGAACATAGTGGGTAACTACTACTTCATCCATCCATATCGCTCGCTAGGAGGTCGAGGTGAGCCAGGTGCTACTACCACCTCGAGCTTGTTTCAATGCCGATACCAGTGCCAAGTTAATCCAGTCACCCGGATGGTGTAGAATCGGACTGTCAGCGGGTATCCCTTTGCTACAGGAATCCATATCATGGGAGAGGGCCTTCAAACATTCCCGAACCTTCGCTTTTCCCTCTCTATATGAAAACTTCCTCATTTCCTCATACAATACGTCTTGCTCCGTCCATTAATCACATGGTCTTCCGTCTCAGCGGCAAAGGCCTAAAGTACGTCGTAATCTTATTTTCCTGGCCCTCTCCATCCAGCGAGACGACGCTCTCCCCATCCGTCTCCGGACCGGGCAGGTGCGCGCCCGGCTCAGGCGGCGGCGAGCGCGGCGGCGGAGTGGGACTCCTGTAGCCGGGCTGCGAGCGCGCCCAGATCCCCTCGTACCACTTCGGGTTGCTCTCGCAGGTGACCCTTATACCAGCGCCGCGGAACTCCTCCCTGAGCGCGTCGATGCGGTTCCACGGAAAGACGACGCCGCTCAGGTTTTCCTCCCACACCCGCTCGAAGTACGGATAGAAGCCGACGTGCACGTGGCTCAGGCGCGCGCCCCGCTCAACGGCGGTAGTCATGAGGCTCCGCAGCCACGTCTCCTCCTCCTCTCCGAAGTCGCTGACGTCGCAGCCCATTCCGTTGATCATGCCGTCGATGTTGAAGCACCAGGTGAACTTCCTCAGGCGCGGCGCGAAGAGGTTGTCCTGTTCGGCGACCAGGGTTCCTGTGGACCAGCGGGATAGTTCGAGCTCCTCCAGGTTCGGAAAGTCGGATACGCTGAACCCGGAGAGGCCCGTGTCGCTCTTGGGAGCTCTCCCGATGGCAAGCGTGCGCAGGTTATCCCTTTGGCACGATAGGGCCGGCATCAGGTCTGGCAGGCCCCAGGTCACCACTCCGCCTCGCCCCTCGCTCTCGCTTTCTAACTCCAGATGTTCTATTCTTTCCGGCCACGAAACTAGGTGTCGGAAACTCTCTGGCGCATCTTGAAAGTAGTTACTTATGGCCATCTTTTCAACAAACACCGGATGTTGCTGTTATTGTCAGAACTTATTGTCCGAACTTGGTGGCAGAATATCCGGTACTAGGGGTGAATTGTGACCAGAAAAGAAGTAGGAAGAGCAGTAAAAGACGGATACGCCAAGACGCAACTCACCCTCGCAACCTCTTTCTTTATACCCGTTGTCTCCCGCACGTTGGAAACCTCTAGATTCTTCAACGCCCCGGCACGGCAGAGCGAATCGCAGATCGGGCCATGCGCCGTGCCCCCAAACTGGCAGAGCCTGACCTCCTCGAGCCTCGGTGCGTTAGCGCTCGCAATCCCGAGGATGATCCATATCTCCTGGAACCGGTGGATAGAGCCCGTCACATTAATGCGCTGCGTGCCCGGCACGAGAGCCGCCAGCGCAGTCACCACCTCGACATGCGCCTCCGCTTCCTCGTCTAAGGGTATATCAGGCACATCGTAGTCTTCCCACTGGCGGCCCGGCCTCCTCCTCGGGTGGTAGAGCATGATGTCGAAGTCCGTGCAGAGTTCTCCTAGGCGAGGGTTCTCCTGGAAACTGCGAAGTAACTTCCTCATTACCTCGACGGGGTATTTGTCGCGGTTGGCGCTGGTCTCATCGGTGCCGATAGAGAGATACAGCCCCGAGTACATCATGGCCGTCGCCAGCCGATGGAGGCGCCGGCATGACTTGGCCAGGGCGATGTAGGGTCTGTAATGGTCGGCGCGATCTGTGTAATTGTATCGGGAATGCCTGGGCGTGGCTTGACGGACGATATCGTGGAGGAGCTCGTCGGGAAGTCCGAGGATGCCCTTCGAGGCGCGTGATGGCGGTCGAAGGAGCATCCTCCACCCTGGGGTTGGGGGGCGGACGAGGGCAACCTGGTTGCTGGCGCCAGAGCGCTTGAAGGTGGTCTGGTCCTCCTCGATATTGTCATTTGGGCCGAGGGTGTGCATATTCGATGAGGAAATGCAGCTCAAGTTAAACTAGCACCTGATGCGATCCCATGAAGGACCATCAGACTTCAGAAAAAGGACTTAACTGCGCCATGCGTGATGGGAAAACAGCGGTGTGTGCACGGGATTGGGCCACATCGGCTCTGACAGCACCGCCACAATTGGTCCTAATGTACGGAGAGAGCGCGCTTGGAATCCCAGGCCTCACTCACATTATTAACTATGTCTTTACAAGTGATACTTTTTCGGTCTCAGTTTCAGCCTAGCCTACCAATATAAGCCCAAGTGACAGATGTAATGAAAGAGACATCTATCAGTGAGGTCAAAGAAAAGTCTAGTTGGCACCGTCGTCAAATTCGGTCTAGAGAAGCAGGCAAGTTGAGTGAGCGGTATAGGGTCAAATAAACTCAAATGGATTTGGGCATTACCTATTGATTAGATATATGGCCGACGGAATGGGCCATGCTACGCATGTGGGAAACGAGCCGAGCCAAGCCCCAGTTAGTATCTCGCGTTTTACCTGTTTAATGTCAGTGTGCTCGTGGGCAACTACGTGCCTTTTGCATCACCTAGCATATCTCGGTTGTAACAGCAATTCCGAGATCATTAGAGCCGCCGTAGAAATTGGCCACCGGCCATATCATGCATGGGGAGTTGAAGGCTCCTGGAAACTGTCTGGGTCCATTTTCAGTCTATGACTCCTACAATGCCGAGGGAGTCTTTGGCCGAGATATGGTCCCCTGTGCCACCTGGGCGTTTGAGGAAGAATTGGTCTGATGGCGACATGTCTTTCCAGAGGAACTCCAAAGGACCTAGACGGAAACTATGGGTAAGGTAGGCGTCTAATGAAGCAACCTCGCCATGGACGATCATGCTAAGATATGACTTGAGCATAGCACCCGCCCCTTCTGACGAGTAAGAGAAGGGCCCGAGCGGTCCTTCACCTACCCGGAACATAGATTCATGTGACCAGCCTTGTAATAAAGGTATAGGCTCCGGTTGATTGAGAGGTTGATTGAGACGGTCTGTGTATGATTCTGACTGTAGAAGAGATCGCGGGCTCGTGCTCATTTTGCATCCGGTTTATCTCTTTTGGAGCCCTTTGGGAGCCAAGATATGTGGCGCTTGACACCTCCCGTAGTCTGGAACTTGTCTATGTTGTAAAGATGTGTTAGTAGGAAGGGGTACATTTATTCGTGTATTTATTAAGAGAAGATGCCGGTATCGCTGCTGGGGTGGGTCTCGTGACGTTATCCAGAATAAGGAGACTGACATGCTGGATAATTCATCCCCGACAGACCCAGTCCAAGCACGGATTGGTATTAGTCGGGGGCCAACTGTAGGTCCGAAAGGTGACTTCAAGCTCCCTTTCCGACACTAGTGTCGCACTGAGTGCTCTCGGCATGCGGAGACGGGTGCTGTCCCTGGTTTCTCCATAACTACCGTAACGGCGGGGTAAAAAAAAAGAGGGATGCTATTATCAATTGGGGTTAGTTTGTTTGGTCATGATGGGATGGTGTATGCAGAGCCTTCATAATGCTTCGGATCCAAGGAGCCGGGGAAGTGGGGAACCACCACCAAGGAGTGCGGCGGAAGAGTGGAAATTTGGGGTAAGAAGTGAGATATTGGGGTACGGAAAAGAAACTTGGACAAGAAGGGAAATAGGAGTTCACCATTTCAATGGGAAATGCCCAAGCTCACATCTTCCTTCCATAATCTCCTTATCAACCCTTGCCGCCTTCCTCGTTGCTTGCGTGCTTTCTTGGGCTTTGGCTAGGATCTAGAAACCACCAAACCATCTCGGCAGCCGCTTTCAACCACCACCTTGCCTAAAAACTCCCCTCTTCTAGACAGGGACAGCCATGAGCCGTCCCAACTCCTCCCAGAGTGTCCAAGATGAGGGCAAGCCAAAACAGGATTGGCTCGAGATGGTTGCTTCGAACAATGAGGGTGGCATCGTCATTGACGAAGCTACGAACAAGCGCATAGTCAGGAAGATTGACTGGCAGCTCATGCCTATTGTACGACCCTCACCCCCCCTTCGTTCTAATACTCAAGTCTCCCCCATCTAGCGCCCCCCGCAACACCGTATCGATAATTTGCTGACCATAGCTATGCGCCCGCAGCTCTGTTTCACATACGCCCTTCAGTACTACGACAAGCTCGTCCTCTCCCACGCCGCCGTCTTCGGTCTCCGCGATGACCTCAACCTGCAATCCGGCCTCCGCTACTCCTGGGTCGGCCTCATCTTCTACTTCGGTCACATGGTCGGCATGTACCCCTGCTCCCTCCTAGCTCAGCGCTTCCGTCCCAAGCGCGTCTGCTCGCTCCTCACCATCGTCTGGGGCACCATTGTCCTCCTCACGCCAACCTGCACCTCATTCTCAGGGCTTCTCGCAAACCGGTTCTTCCTTGGTCTGGTTGAATCGGGGATCAGCCCCATATTCATGCTCATCGTTGGAATGTGGTATACGCAGAAGGAGACATCACTCCGCAGCTCTGTGTGGTACTCCTGTAGCGGCGGGAGCATGCTTATCAGTCCACTTATTAGCTTCGGGATAGCTCATATCAACGGACACCCCTGGAAGTACATGTTTATCGTTGCAGGGGCTATCACTTTTGCCTGGGGTATCCTGCTCCTGTGGATCTTCCCAGACATGCCACAGAATGCAAAGGGCTGGAGTGAGGAGGACCGGGTGATACTTCTGGAGAGAATCAAGCGGGACAACATGGGCGGAGAGCACCCTCAGTTCAAGATCCACCAAGCTCTTGAGGCTGTATGTGACTACCAGTTCTGGGCCCTATTCCTGCTGGCAGTATGCTCGACCACTGGCGCTGCTATCATGACCATTTTCTCCTCGGTAGTGTTTTCCGGCATGGGCTTTGACCCTTATATCTCGCTTCTCTTGAATCTCCCCAATGGTGCAATTGCCTTTATCACCGTCCTCGGCTCTGGGTGGCTTGGAGGCACCAAGTTTGGAAGGCTAAATACCATGGCACTGTCATGTCTTCCTGTTATCCTCGGCTGCTGTCTCTTGTGAGTTTTCATCAACTTGATATATCCCACCCCCTTCCCCATGTTCTTTTTTTGGCAGAGCTCCGCGCCTTACCATGTATGCTCAAGATGGCAATTGCCCAACTCGATGCGCGGCGGACGAATCGTCGGCTTATACCTGATCAACTTCTTCGGGTCCGCTTGGATCCAGTGCGTCGCTCTAGGCACATCCAATGTTGCTGGGTACACTAAGAAGGGAACATATGCAGCTGGGGTGTGGATTGGGTACTGTGCTGGGAACATCATGGGCCCTCTCCTATTTTCCGCGTAAGTCCTTGGATTGACGTAGTAATCGTGGAGAAGTGGAGACTCTGTGCTAACTCGTAGAAAAGGAAATACGCACCTCGATATGACGAGAGTTTCGCCGGAATTCTCGTTTGCTTCGTGGTACTGGTTGTAATGGCACTGGCTCTTCGCGTCATGCTATCACGGCGGAACAAGAAGCGCGACGAGAAGTATGGAGAGCCTCGATCGCAGAACGGCCTTGATGATATGACGGACAAGGAGAACAAGTCGTTCCGGTGGATGACGTAAAAACATCGATCAGTCAAGATCGGACCGTATCGGTTTAGCATGCTCATCCAAGACTCCGGATATAGGGGTGCGACCCGGGAGAGACCCTGATGAAACCATGATGAAGGTACATAGCAAGCAAGCATGGCCGAGATATCCCATTAGGGATGCGGGGCACGGTCAAACCGGAAACCCGCAGGACGCAAAATAAATACAGAGATATAGACATATTCACCAAGGTTCCTTCCATCCACGTGGATCCACAGCGTAGGGAGAGGAGGAGTTACAAAAAAATATTATCTTCAGGGGGTCTGACCGAGCCTAGTCATTCCCTCGCACCGAGTTAGGGGCTGGAACGTGTGGCGTTGCCCTGAGTAGAAGACGGGTACGGCAAGGATATGCCGGATCAAACATAAGTGGTCTCTAGACTAGCGCCATTCTTTCTCGCCGTACTGTAACTTTCCCTACAACAGCGCTCGTATACTTGGATGTAGGACCACTGGGTGTCGGGCAGTTGTACCCTCTTACGCGTTTCATGCGCAGAGTGACCTTACTCTAGTGGTGGAATAGACAACATCTGGAGTAGTTGCACATCAAGTGACACTATTTGCCAGCCCGGATCCGTCAAGTGTGGCTCGTATATCTTGCGTTGGCCCATTTTTTAGACTCATCCATTCTCGGGAAGAGAGAATGGGTGGTAACACAAAAGTACAGGTGAGTGGGGCGACAGGTCGGATTCTATTACAATGTAACCTAAATACGGCGCTATTGGCCTCGGTATGACTTGTCTCGATCCTCCTGGCCTGTACTCGTATACTTTTACCGCTCGGGTCCGCGAAGAGACTATCTTGGGTGAATGGAACAAGGCCTGCGGCAGGAGCGGGAACATCTACGCGGCAAATGTCGCCGGGGTTCGCAACGTCACTCTGTTAAGATTGGAACGGCAAATGTTGAGGGATCTATTTCTCCTACCTGGAGCTCACGGGACGGTTAATGTCGTAGGGTTAATGCTATGGATAGGTCACGGGCTTGCTTCCACGGACTCATTAGTTATAGGCTGTACTCCCTAAGCGAGGAGGATAGGAGTTTTAACCCGCGCCTCCGATACTGGGCTCAGATGGTATGGATTATATGGGTATTATAGGGTTGTCTAATTACACGAACGCTACTCAATGGGACATTAAAGATTTTCAAAGGAGAACGGCGGCCCCAAGGAACGTGGCGAGAACTGCCGAAATGACATAGGTCTGCGCGCCGACACCTGGCGCTGCGCTGAGATCGTCCTCGATCGAGTCCATGAGATCGCCGATGTCGAGATCAATAGTTTCAGGTATCCATCCTTTCTCTATAACAAGGCAAAAAAAGGGCGTTAGCTCAGTCCACAAAAAATTCTGCAGCTCCAGAGGCTCACGAAGAAAAAAAAAACGGGGGGGGGGGGCAGTTGGTTTAGGGCGAAAAGTGGTTGGCGGTTGTTAACATACCATTCACAAGCTCGTCGACAAGATCGGTCCATTCTGTCGAGCACGCGAAATCCTCGTTCATATTCGCCAGGTCCGCCGTGCCGCACTCGAGCCCGACATCGGTATAGAAGGAGTAGTGTTCCTTGTCGCTCATCCACTTGGCGCTCCCGTCGCTCCAGTCCATCCACGCCTTGCGCTCCGCCTCGGGCATCTCCGTCACCCACGCGCAGTCGGACTCGGTGGCGGTCGCGGTGCGGGAGGCGGTCTCGTAGAAGGAGGACGAGAACTCGGCGAGGCTAGGGGGGATGGTGGGCGCGGCGCCGCGGATCTTGTCGAGGGCAGAGCTGCAACCGGAGCTGACGTCGTCGCCCTGGCCGGGCCAGAGCTCTAGCTGGCGGCGGACGAGGCCGCCGGCGGGAGTGGCTGCTGTGGCGACGCCCGCGAGGGCGATGGTGAGGAGTGCAGACTTCATTGTTGGGTTTTCTGTGTTCGAGTTTCTTTTTTGTGGGAGAGAAGAAGGAGCAGGGGAGGACTGGAACCTGGAGGAGAGAGTGTGTTATTTATAAAATATGTTGGAAGTGTTTTGTGAGTGAGGCGCGACGAGGGACGGGTGGGAAATACGGGCGGGTGGATACGGCAATGCATGTTGGATCCTTCTCGCTTGGCGACAATGTCATATTATTCTCTGGGTGGAACCTAAAGTACGGTATGGAAGGTGAGATTGAGGACAGAGTCATGCTCGGATGAGGCCCAGGGTCCAAAAGAAAATATCCGTGAGACCAATCGCCGGGCAATGCGCAGTGGAACAGAGTCACATTGCAATTTGTGGCCTGGCTTGGCGGGCCGTGGATGATGGATTTGGGTCAGCCGAGACCCTCAATTCTGGTCAACACGCGACGCTGGCGCCTGGTAAGGATTTCTGATATTAATGCTTGTACGACTATGACATGGAAAAGGGGGCGGCCAAGCGAGGGGGCGGAGCCGGGGCCGGAGGCAGGGGGCACTGCCCCGTAGGGCGATCTCTTGCAAGGACGTGGTACGCGCGCTTAAACCGAAACTATGGAGTTAGTTAGGCAAGCACGGGAAAGTATACTAGAATACTCATATGGGCTGGTGGGTCCACTTGCTGCCTCCTTCCTCGCCTGTCACGTTGGTGCCGAGATACGATCCATCGAGGTGACGCACCGGCCTAGAGAATAGTCCATGACACATCGGCCGAAGGATAGTCAATGACGCATAAACCGAGAGAATGGGAGATGGCTCGGATGTCGCATCCAGAACACTCCCTCGAACCGCCCTCCCCTCCCCCGCCCCCAAGTTGTTGGCTATGACCTGGAGAGCCAGAACCCCACGGCGGATTATTAGTAGTATGTTTCATGATTTGGACGGGCCAACATGATTGCCGCCGTGTGGAGTCTGCCTGGAAGAGTGGTTGGTTGGAAATATGCGCAGGATGTTGGCCAAACTAACTGGGTCCGCGTTTGGGCCGGGGAATTTCGGGCGCGTAGTAATATGGGGCACGGCAACTCCCTGGAGTGTCAATTGGATAGTTTCACCGCATAACAAGCGACAACGGGCGCTAATGTTACCTCGAGGACGAGACAGGCCACGCCAAGGAGGCCCCAGATAGCCAAACGGGCGCATTGACAAGGCACTCTTCGGCTGCATGAGTGATCGCACTGCCGACCGTACGTTCTCGTATGCTTGCGCAGGATTTGTCCGAGGCAGACACCCGTACGAGGTGGTTTTGCGATTGGATGTTTTGGCTAATGATCGCCGCCTGCCATTCTTGGCACAGGCGATTCTCTTAATTGACCAGGCCGGTGGGGTTCTGGTGATTCATGGGACTGCGGAACTGAGTCAAGGATTGAGCTGGTATTCAAATCATGGAAGCCGGCCCGCCCCCCGGCTGAGTGTCAAGGTATTACTCGAGGAATATTCACCGACGATGGACGACTGGGCGAGTAACGAGAGCCGTTTGGTTAGCTGACCCACCTACGGCGAGTTAGTTACCTCCATTGCATCACAAAGAGGTATTGGAAGTACTCTCCGCTTATAATGGCCAGTAGTTGCATTAGGCCTGCTTGGGTAGCCATTGCACAAACTTTCTAGAATCCGCACAGAACACGGCAATGATAAGAATGGTCCTCATTAGACAATTTAAGAGCCTTTCCGGCTTACAAGGTGGGGACTGGTACCCTCTTCGGGCTAACATGCGATCTCATCGACAAATGGTTTCGCACCAAACTAACTAGAGTTGGAAGATCGACCCGGAGCCAGAAAACCCATCAGGCACCCCCCGCTTGTGAGGTAAGCCCGTTGACACCCGTCGGCTTATCAGCCAGGGTCGTGAGCCTTATCCCGTGGCGGAGGCCCTCCTGGGGGTTATGGACGTCGTAGTCGTTGATGGCGGTGTGCGCAGTGATGCGGTTATCCCAGAGGGCGACTGTGCCCTCCTCCCACCTGACGCGGACCTGGAAGTCCTGTCCATTGATGATGTGCTATAGTTCATACGTTAGTGGGGTGGAATGTTCGCTTTGAGAAGGGAGGTTATTACCTTGAACAGGAGCTTCAGGAGCGCGTCCGACTCCTCGTCCTTCAGTCCGACGATTCGCTTCGTGAAGCCGGGGTTGATGTACAGCGCCTTCTGGCCGGTCGCCTGTCCACATATCACACTTAGCGGGAAGCTTTTACCAATGCCACCAAGCCAAACAGGACCAGGGGTGTCATACCGGATGGATCCGCACGATCGGGTGCTCCGTCTTAATAGGCTGCCTCCTAACGAAGTGCCCATCCCTCGTCGCCCCCTCCGCCTGCGGGAACCCGCTGTGCTCCGCCCTAAGGCCCTCCAGCAGCGTCTTAATCGGCTGCGAGAGCCGCGAGTACGCCGCAGTCTGGGACGCCCACGCCGTGTCGCCGCCGGTGGGCGGGACGGAGAGGAGGGTGAGGATTGTGATGCCGGGAGGCTGGCGCTCGTAGGAGACATCAGAGTGGTAGCCCGTTGAGGTGAGGCGGTTGCTGCGGCGGCCGGCGCGGTACTCGTTGTCCGGGCCGAGGTAGATGTTGTGGATCTCGAGGGCGTCCTTCACGTGTGCGCCGACGGGCTGGAGAGGGGAACTGTTAGTCCCTCGTAGATTACTTTACGCGACACGGAAAAGGGGGCGAAGAGGACTGAGTGGAAGGGACCCAAGCGGGCTTTAGGAAGAGCTTACGTGGATGTGCAGTGGTCCGAAATACCGCGCAAAGTCCTTCTGCTTCTGTACGCCGATATCCTTGAAGTCCTGGTCACGGAACACGACGACGCCGCGCTCAGCGAGGAGAAGCGCTAGCTCATCCTTCTGGCGGTCGTCCAGAGAAGAGAGCTGCAGCCCGCGGATCTCAGTCCCGATGGAGGGGGTGAGCTTGCTCGCCTTGCGGCTGGCGTTGTCCGCCGAGAGCAGGTTTCGGAATTTCTTATCCGCTACTAGGGCGCGGTCGTTGAACTCGAAGGGCTGGAGGGGGGGGAAGGTGGTCTCGTTGTCGTAGACGGGCAGATAGTCCGTGTACTTGTACTAAGGAGAGGGTATGGTATTAGTGGCGTCGTCTTGGCTGCTTGGGAACAAGGGTTAGTTTGTGTACCTCCTTGTGGATCTCCGAGTTAAAGGCCAGGGCCAGCTTGGTTGGGGCGGCGGCCTCCGTGGTTACTGTGGTGGTGGCGGTGGTAGACATGATAGCCGGTGTTCTTGAGGGTGAATGTGATGTTCTATTCCAATTTTTTTGAATTCTTTTGTTTTTGGATGCAATACTCTGTGGTCCTTAGCACTGGACTTTTGAAGCTATATAGGTCAAGCCGTTCCCAAGATCGGGCGTAAGTAAACTCGAATAAATATGTCGTCGATCACCTCCATTATCGGCCTCGAAGATGTTGTTAACCCCGCGGGATGACTATATCTCCATTATACCATTTTCGAGATTATCGCACCATCCGGCCGTTTATAGACGTGCTTCCCTCCACCCCGCGCATGTCGTAGCAATGAATGGCAACCATCTCTTGGGAAGTCTTCCCCTCCATCTTCCATCTTAATAATCCGACTTACCAATCCGGTGGTGTCGGGATGGATGCGGGGATCTTCCGTCATATGTCCGGGAATCTCACCATGCATCCCGGCACCGTGGGTTAAACGTATAATCAGTTGCCTACCGCCGCCACAACCCCCGATCCCGGCCCCCAACCCTTGACCCCCAACCCCCGCAAAGAACTGTCATTTATCAGTTACGCGGGAGCCAATTAAATGGCCTTGATTACTTGGTAATTGTGTTGCATTGCAGCAGTGCCACATGAACGCTCAAGCTAGGCAATAAGATGCAGCATGGGTGCTGCTCGCCAACTATCTCCGGGGGGTACAAGCACGACACTCGTTCGGCACAGGGATGGTAATGGGAAATGCGGGCGTAATATGACACTTGTGCAAGGTGTAACTGGCCGTCATGCCCCCTGGTCCTGGAAGACATGCCAAAAGAGAGACCTCTGACGCCATTTACCAAGACCGGTGGCACAAAATACGTGCATGATAGCATCATAGCGCCGAGGGTGAGGATCAGCAGGGGGGAATATGTAAACGGATGCAGAATGTGGTTTAAATGAAGCGTCCGTTACACTGGTATAAAGTCCGAGGGGTGGAACCGCCCTCCCGGGTAAAACGGCATGCGAGAAGCAGCCAAGCTACGAATAGAAAGCAACCGAAGGGTGAACCTCTCATAACTTACTCGCAATGGAGAAAGAGAAGATCCCACCCACAGCGGTGACAACCTCGGCCGAGTACGGCGGCTTCGCTTCCAACACCGACAGCAACCGCGGCTCGGACTACGAGGCCGGCGAGGTCATCTCCCATCATCATCCCCGTGGCCAGGCCCCAGTCGAGCCGCTCGCGCCCCTCGTGGCGGCCGAGCGCCTCGAGACCAACATCGGCAGCCTCTTCCGTCGCAGCAAGACGAAGCTCAACCCTGACGACATCGCGACGCAGCCGTCTGTCTATGACGACCCGGAGCTCGCGAAGCACTTCCAGCCGACCGAGAAGTACGAGAACCTCCACCGCTTCGACCCGTCGTTCCGGTGGACCTGGGGCGAGGAGCTGCCGCTACTGAGGAGGATCGACTGGAAGGTCACGGCGTGGTCGTGCATCGCCTTCTTCGCGCTGGACCTGGACAGGAGCAACATCAGCCAGGCGAACACGGATAACTTCCTGGAAGACCTGGGGCTTGACACGAATGATTACAACCTGGGGCAGACGCTGTTCCGGGTGAGCTTCTTGCTCGCGGAGCTGCCGAGTCAACTGGTGAGTAAGAAGATAGGACCGTAAGTTCATTCCTCGACTCCTACTTGCTCCCGCTGCAGCTGTGGGAATACTCTAGGAAGCGGATCTTATCTACTAACGGTGGCGGGGATGGTATAGTGATCGATGGATTCCGATTCAGATGATTCTGTGGAGCTTCGTCAGCGCTTCTCAGTTCTGGTTGAAGGGCCGATCGTCTTTCCTCGCGACTAGGGTCTTGATTGGTCTGCTCCAGGGCGGGTTTATCCCGGATGTCGTCCTGGTATGTTCGATTTCCAACCGGCCTTCGATACGGTCAATATTTTCCCCTTTTCTTTTTCGTGTACTAATACCGCTTTGATAGTACATGTCCTATTTCTTCAAGGGGACTGAACTGCCGTTCCGCCTGGCCTTATTCTGGATGGCGAACCGTCTGACTGATGTGATTGCTCCACTACTAGCCTACGGGCTCCTACGATTGCGAGGGTACCACGGGTATGAAGGCTGGAGATGGTGAGCATACTCCTGCCATGTCCTACAGCTGAATGAAAATTAACAAATGGTGCCAATAGGTTATTCCTCATCGAGGGACTCCTAACCCTCGTAATCGGCATCTGGTCCGTATTCCAAATGGTGCCCTCCCCAACTCAAACCAAAGCTCCCTGGCGAAAGAACGGATGGTTCACGGAACGGGAGGAGAAAATCATGGTCAATCGAATCCTGCGCGACGAGTATGTCTATCCGAACCCAGTGTTACTACTTTATGAGTCCGTTGAAAAAAAGGGTATTAATTATTTGTGTAAAAAAAAAGTCCCTCCAAGGCAGACATGCACAATCGACAGGCAATCACGCCAAAGCTGCTGTGGGAATCCCTCCGCGACTTCGATCTCTGGCCTATTTACATCCTCGGACTCACCTTTGGCGTACCCGCCGGGCCGCCGGATCAGTATCTTACCCTAACTCTCCGGCAACTTGGGTTCGACACCTTTAACTCAAACTTGCTGAGTATTCCTTGTCAGGTTGCAACCACAATCAACGTACGAACGAGTCCCCACCCACCGCCTCCATGTCTTTGGAGAGAGGCCTCATGATCGTGTCCGGAATCACGGAGCGAGCTAGTTGCGGAATCAATACTGACCAGACCACAGATGCTCATCTTTACCTTCATCGCGGAGAGGATAAACCAGCGCGCCCTATCCGGCCTCTTCGTCCAGTTCTGGTTCCTCCCCTGCGTCGTCGCCCTAGCCGTCCTCCCCTCCGAGGTGAACCGGTGGGCCTCCTACGCCCTGGTGACCGTCCTACTCTCGTATCCGACGCCGCACCCGATGCAGGTCGGGTGGTGTAGTCGTAACTCCAACACAGTCCGCACGAGGACCGTCTCCGCCGCGCTGTACAATATGGCGGTGCAGATCTCGAGCATCATCAGCGCCAACATCTACCGCAAGGACGACAGGCCGGAGTACCGACGCGGGAACAGGGTGCTGATTGGGATTACGTGCCTGAACATTGTTCTCTACGTTAGTACCAAGTCCTACTACACGTGGCGGAACAAGGCGAGGGATAAGAAGTGGGACGCGCTGTCGACGGAGGGGAAACAGGAGTATATGGACACGACGACGGACAAGGGTAGCAAAAGGTTGGATTTCCGGTTTGTGAGCTAGGTGGTAACCTTGGAATCGAGGTTGCACGAGCAACAGCAGTAAATCCAATGCTCCATATTTAGTTCGCGGTTACTCTTGTCATCCTTCCAGGTCCTGAAGGATGGAAAGCCTTGACGCTGCAAATATACCATAAAGTACAGAGATTATTAATGGTGTTTTGTGTGATTTTTGAATTGCTCCCCCGTCACCCGGCCTGAGGCTAGAGTAAATGGCTGTCTATGGACCCTCATGGTAGGTGAATAGGATACACTGCGCTTCTGTTGTTGTTTGTTTTGGTTGTTTACCATGTGAAAGTTTCCTTACTGGCCATCATGGCTCAAATTTTAAAACGGATGGAATGTGTCACGCCATGTCAAGGTAACCTCAAATGTAAAGCTTGGCATAGGACTAGAGGGCAAGTACATGCAATTCCTGGTATTTCGTGGAGGGAGGCGGCACGTGTAGTATGAAGGACAGAGAAGAAAGAGGGATATCATATATTATTTGGTAGTCATTCTACGTCTATCATTGTCTATCAAGCCAGGAAGTCTAGAGTCCTGTCTACTTGCGTCTAAAGTAAGTCAACCCTACACCCTCTCCTCGGCATCTGCCCTCCTCGCCGCATCAGTAGCAGCCCGCACGGCGCCCACCAGGTCCACATGGAAAAATGGCCTATCCACCGCATTCACCGTCCCCATCCGGTCCACCTGCTCCTCCTGAGCATTCATCTCGTCACCAGAGTTCCCATCCCTTCCCCTGTCGGTACCCGACTCCCCCTCTCTGCACCTCCCGTCCCCGACACCCGGCAGCGCCGCAAGAGTAACAGCGGCCCGCCACTTCCCCAGCACCTCGGGGTTGTCCGCCGACGGGTACCCGAAGCCGGCGACGGCGAGCGCGCGGCGGGACCAGCGGTTGTAGATGTGACTGAAGTGCCAGTCAACTACGCCGGGGCTGGCATAGCGGTCGAGAGAGTTGCGGAGGTCGATGAGCCCTTGGACTGAGGTTATGTCGACATTGTTCACTGAAGAGAAATCGAAGATTACGGAGTGGAGGCGGGGAAGTTGCTTCTCGGACTCCGTGGCGATTCCTGCGGGTTTTGGCTTGGGGCCAGGGTCGCACCAGAGGCGATCCTGCTGGTGGGTTAGCAGATGTTCTAGCTGGATGGTTCAGGAGGGGGATAGGGGAGAAGAGCAGGCGAAGTTCTACTTACCGCTTTGGTATCGGTATTTACGTCACTGCCCTGTCGTGTGTGGGATGTGACGTGTTTGTAGAGAAGATCCACGTGATGGGCCTGATTGGTATAGTTGAAACCCTCCATGAACCGGTAGATGAAGACCCCTGGATAGGGCGACTCCGTCTGGATCTTCGGGTTGGTGCCATCAGTTCTGTCGGTGGGCAGGAATACATCCCGCCACTCGCCTCCCCCGCTAGACTCGTCCCGAACTGATCCCACCTCCGTCGCTCCCTCGGATATGTCCTCCCCCGCGGAGTCGTCCGGGATTGTCGAACTAACGCCCAAATCCCGTATCCTGACCTTCCCCAGGAATTTCCCCCTCGTGCGCGAGAGCCGGACGAGTAGCACGGCTGCGGACAGTGCGATGGTCGCATAGATGGACGTCTCAAGGGACTGAAACACAGCGAGCATCACCCCCACGAACCAAATGACGAGTTCGAGAGGAGAAAGCTGCCAGTACTTATACAGCGACTGTGGCGATGTGATGAAGCTGCTGACTGCGTGGATGATGAGTCCCGCGAGGGCCGGTAGCGGTATGAAGTAAAAGACCGAGGTGAGCGCGTAGAGGGCCAGGATGAGTAGCACGGCGCTGAAGAGGCCAGCCAGCGGGGTGCGGACGCCTGCCTTGGAGAGGACAGCCGAGGCGCCGAAGGAGCCGGTGCAGGCGTAGCCACCCACGAAGGGGCTGAAGAGGTTGGCGACACCGAGGGCGACGATCTCTTGGGAGGGGGCGATGGTGTAGTTGAACGTGCGGCCCATGGACTTTGCGATGGCGATGTGTTCGATTATGAGGATTATGGCGATTGCGGGGAGTTCGGGGAGGATGAGGGATACGAGCTCGCCGTCGGGTTGCGGGACGCCGGAATGGCTGAAGCCTGGTTTTTGTGAGCGGTGCTCTGGATTATGCAGGTGGGGAGGGAAGGGGCTGTAAAGGAAGGGAGGGGAGGGTGCATGAGGGAAGGAGGAAGCGGAAGTCCAGAGCTTACCTGATTCAATGTGACCTACGATCCGGAACTTGGCTTCTTTGGCGGGCACTCCTCGGTTGACCAGGAAGCTTATTAGGGTGTATAGCAGCATGGCGAAGACCTGCCTCAAGGACGAGAGCGTGCTCCAGAGCCTCTTCCGACTCGGCTGTCGTCGTTCCAGGTAGGAGAAATAGTCGCGCAGGAAGAATAGCAGAACTAGGCAGGAGATTCCGATAGCCGCGTCGAGGCGCGCTTTCCCCAAGTTCTTCAGGCAGTTGATGATGACCTTGTATGGCGCCTCCCGGGTGTTTATGCCCGGTATCCCCAGCGCGACGGGGAACTGTGTCGACATGACAGTGATGCTTGCGCCGCAAACGAAGGCCGAGACGGGAATGTAAGGGATGAACTCTATGAGCCACCCGAGGCGGAACAGGCCCAGGAACAGCAGCGCCGAGCCCGCAAGGATGGATAGGGCCTTCGCGACCTCCTCCGCCGAGTAAACCCCCGGCCGTTCCTCCTGGACCTTGGTGACGACCTGGCCCACGAGAAGCGACCCGACGGCCGTGGTTCCTATGACGATGTCCTTGGAGGTGCCGAAGAGCCAGTACATGGCCGCGCCGACGAAGGACGTGTAGAGGCCGTACTCGGGGCTCAGGCGCGCGAGTAGCGCATAGGCCATGGCCTGCGGGACGACGACGAAGCCGATGGTCAGGCCGGCGATGGAGTCGGCCAGGAGCCAGCGGAGGTTGTACCGCGCGATCCAGGTCGCGGAGGGGAAGAGGCCCCTGATGTAGCGGGCGCCGCCGCGCCTGGTGGGCTTAAAGGTGCGGAGCCATTCGGCCACCGTGGGTTCTGATTCGAGGTATAAGGAGGCGTGGGGCGCGGACTCGGCGGCCTGGGTGCGGAGGGTGGCAGGGATTCTGCGGTGGTGCTCGTGGGGGTCGATGCCGGTTACGCCTGTTAGGGCGTGGGTGAGGCGGTTGGACCACATGGCTAACAGCAGACTTCGGACTGGGCGATGAGGAGTATGGCTCGTCCGTTTACATTTCAAGTTTGAACGATTCAAGTCCTCTCGGCTCTCTCTCTTCGTTTGTTTCAGTCGATGGGCGTGGATGCTCCGAGCTAGAGCGAGCGCTGGCAGACGGAGGAGTTATGATTATCTGGGGCAGATGGAAGGAGTCGAGGGATTGTTGAAGGTCAAGCTACGTTCACGGTGGAGGGAATATTACGAATGAAATAAAGATATCCACCTTCACCTTTTGCACCTCGGAATATGTATGTTTTGATAATAGGGCAGACGGGAGGGGTTGGGCTTGGGGTTGGAGAGGAAGGAGGACGAGACATGCTCTACATGTATGTACAAGTAGCAGGCAAACCCGGGGGGGCGGACCTTCCTAACCAAGTCAAGAGAGATCACCGAGAGCCGACTCAGGCCTCGGGGACCCACTCACACCGACTTCCGCAAGGTGGCGAGCGAATCCCCGGGCAGGTACAACTAGCTACTAGTGCCGGGACCCGATCCCTGGGGTAAATAATAATCAACTCCTAGACATCTGATTGGTCTCCTACCATCAGTCGTTCGAGTCATAGCTGCTGTTTGCCGGCGGTCCCCGACCAGCGGTGAACATCGGGCCACTAATCGGTAGACCGATGTCGCATGCGAGCACCTACGCGGGTGTTGGCCGGATAGCCGAACCAGATACGATGTTGGCAAGTGGAGCTCCGATAGAAAGCGATTCGATGGTGCCTCTCAAAAGTGGCGAGCCTGCATCTTGGCGCCGGATGGTTATCTGAAAAAATTGGACATGTTTCCTGGCATCCAATACAGCGACGGGGGCCGTGCTCTAAAAGTAGTATACCAGTACCCGTACATACTCGAAAATTTCAGATCCTCCACCCACCCCACGAGTTTGCAAAGTGGGCTTGTGGGGCGGGTATTGATTAGTGAACATACTGCTTTCGGACTCTTAATTCGGGCTTTAATTCGGGCTCTTGATTCGGGCTCAACTCGGGCTTTCAACTCGCGCTCTCAACTCGCACTCTCAATTCGGCCTCTCCATTTGGGTCCCCTAGACCTCTCAATTCGGACTCTGTAGACCTCTCTATTTAGAGCCTGTAAGCAATCCAATAGTACTACAATTGTAGTACCAGTTGACCTCATCCTGTAGGGTAGATGCCGGATAGAGCGACGGGTACCCACCCGTCGCTGTATTGGACTACGTCTTTCTCCGTCTTTCCCCGTCCGAGGATGTTCGGGAAGGAGCGGCCAATCGCGGTCAGACCCACTATCGGCATTAGACTACCATACTACCTACTCGATTTGCATTAGCCTACTCTTCCTGATAGCTCGAGAACGGACGCTGGCAGGCTCTACCGTGAGGCTGGTTCATGAAGCTTCCGAATATTGAAATATAGGCCCATCCTTCTCCCCTATACTACGTACGCTTGCTTCGTGAGCATATAAAAGTACGTGTAGACGACGTCCGATCCCTGAGGTAAAGCTCTTCTTTGGACCACCATACGAGTATTCGGCGACTTCCGTGTGCTTGGCGGCACCATCTTCTCTCACTTGTAGCCAGTCGCACTCCGATGGTCCTAGCTGAGGTGGTACCTGAGTCCTCTCTGTCTTGAAGAACCAATGGGGCCGCGCCGTTTCCAACCCACGAACTATACCATATTCATCCACCGAAACCCGGCAAAATCGGCACTAGATGGATGTCACCTGTCTGTCAGGGGGGGATCTGGAATCGTCAGCACCTCATCCATAGCCTCCAATGATACCCACCTTTATACTCCGAGCATTTTGGAGTCATTGTGGATGATGGCTGGCCCGAGTATGTACGCATGACAAGATGTGTGTCTATCATAGTTATCATATGTTTGTGGAAAACAATACTTTTTGCGGTACCGAGGTCGCACCTTGTTGATGCCTGAGCGACTGAAGGGGTTTAATTTGAGGGACAAGATAGGTACCCTCCCACGCCATGTATACCTGGCTGTGTTGGTTGCGGCCAAGAGTGGCAGCGTAGGGATTTAGCTCACAGCATAGCAGTGCCTAGTGCGGTCTTGAAGACCTTTTAAGCGAGTGGTGTTCTATATGGCTGTCCAGGCTATTTGCGGATTTATTTCGCTGTTTTATATTACGACCGTTGTTGACAACCAATAAGTTGCCTGCACCCCAACTAGGATATCACTATACAATATTCCTCTAGCTAGTGTGGTTCAAGGCTTCCGAGGCCGGTATCCGAGAACACGAAAGAGACGAAGAAGATTCATCTTTAAGTTCCAAAGTTCCAACATGGGAGCTGAGATCAGCATTAATCAACACATACTAGAACTCGTTACGTCTCCAGGGGAACTCGTATTAAATTGGTTAGAGAGAAAATAAAAAAACTAAGATAATCACCCCAAGCAGTCCCCATCCCCTGTGTAAACATTTTCCCGTTCGGATCTACTATTTAGGCAGCCTTCTCGAGGAGAACCTGCTTCTCCTTCTTAATCTTCTCCACGAACTCAACCGGGACGTGCAGCGTCTGCGCGACAATGTCGGCAGGCGTGAGCGCGAGCCACTGGCCGAGCGGAATGTCCGCGACGTGGTCCGACTTATAGATCTCGATCCAGATGAGGTCCTCGGTCTTGGAGGTGTTCTCGATGTAGTGCCTGGAAACGCCCGCCGCTCTGTTAACTCATAATTATTCAATTCGGATAAAATCCACGTCTTCTCCTAGCATTAGATGGGGAGAGGGGGAGGAAACGTACCCAGAGTTGTCAGGGAACGCGGCGGTGTCACCAGCCCGGAAGTTGAAGGTCCTGGAGTTGCTGTTCCCGGTGAAGACAGTGGCGCGGGCCTCACCCTGGTGGAAGTAGAGCCACTCCTCAGCCTATCGAGAAACAAACACCTTTAGTACCGCACTCCAACTCTATTTCCACCATAGGATAAAAACTCACATTAGGATGCCAGTGCAGCTCCCTCAGACCGCCGGGCTTCAGCGTCACAAACGTCGCGGCGATAGTCGTGCTGATGGGGAAGTTGGTCGAGTCGATCTTGTAGAAGGTACCGCCGTTGCCGGGGACGGACTCGGGCTCGTGCTTCAGGGTCCTGTAGATGTAGGACTCGGCGCTGTTCTCGTCGATCGGGGCACCGGCGCCCTTGACCTCGCCGTTGCTGACGGTGCCGTTGAAGATGTTGGGGAAGGGCTTGGGGATGTCGTCGAAGGTCGACTCCGGGACGCCAAAGTTCTTGGCAAGGATGTCCTTGGGGGTCTTGGCGAGCCAGTCGTCGATGTTGAAGGTCGTGCTGTCATATTTACGTTTAGCCGGGTTTCTCAACTAACTAGGCGGATCCACCGTATTGTCAATTTGGAGAAGGACCCCCACCGACTTACCCAAACTTGTCGAAATCGGGGTCATCAAAGACGAGGAGGAACTCGTTCTCGTCCTCGAGACCCTGGACGGCGTGCGCGACGCCCTTGGGGAAGTACCAGATATCTCCGTAGTTGAGAGTCTCGACCTGGTGATGGCCGTCCTCGTCTACGACGGAAACGAGGACCGAGCCGGCATATACGAAACCCCACTCTGCCTATTATCGCAAAAACCCACACGTTAGCCACTTTTGTTTACTCTTAGTGCGGATATTCCCCTCAGGCGTAGCAGAAACATACAACTCGGTGCCAGTGGAGCTCACGAATGGCGCCCTTGGACAAGTGCTGCTGCGCGGCAGAGACGTCGTGGCTCTGCGGGAGATCCTGGATGACCTGCTCACGAAGCCAGCCGCCAGGGAACAGCTTGGCCTTGGAGTCGGAGAACCTCCACTTCAGGTTCGGGACGGTGCCGCTGTCGGTCGACTCCGCGCCTAGGTTGGCCGGGTTTTGCTGGTCGATGAACTTATTGGTACCGCCTACGGGAAAATTGAAGAGTGGACGTCAGCATCATGCGCCAGCCAAACTAGGAGCCAGATCCATTCGCCATTGAACACGGCCCGCGAATACTGGGGAGCTAAGAATGACCTGGGGCGAACTAACCAAGAAGAGGGGCCCCCTTATCCTTGCCATTGCTCGGGTGTCCTCCCGCAAAGTCGACGGCCCTCTTGACGAACGAAGGGCCTGGGAGTGCCGTGACGGCAGTTGCAAGAAGCAACGCGCGGGTGATGAGATTCATGGCTGCAGAGAGAAAGAAAAACGAGTGTGAAGCCCGAGAAAAATATCTAAGCAAAGATCAGGAAGGGCGGAAGAGGGTCGAACTACTCTGAGTACGAGGAGGCAGCGTGTTTGTTTATATACAAGGCGAAACAACAGCTGGTATCATTGAAAGTCTAATAAGAGATGAGACGCGACTTTACACTTTATATCTGGTAAACATGGATCACCCCAGAGCCACGCGACACCGCATGCACGTAGTAATCGTAGGCAGAGCAAAATTACTTATTATGGCGCGATTTTCAACCAAAAGCTACACACCCACGTCCGGTAGTATCCATGTCGCGCTGCAGGCACTATCGAGGAGACTTCCCGCGCTGCCATGAAGTTGGGATCTTTTGTCATGAAGGTACGTACTCGGTGGTAGAGCATCTATAGTAGGTTCGAGTACATTGGTACATGGAAAAACCGACGTAAGGGTTTAAGGCAATGGCGTCTTCCAGGCATGCCTCGACTTTGCCGGTGTTCCCGGGGCGTGACTTTTTCGTATGTAATTCGATTACTTGTGTTTTAGTACTATGGCGCCAGACTAGAAACCGAGACTCACTTACAGCTATTGCTCGTGTGTGCATATGTGTGTGTGTAGCAATTTTAAATGCCGCCGTGTCCGGCTCCGAAGCGGACTACCCCCACACGCGGTCGGTCCCATTCGGCGCCCTACAAAGTCGAGGATCGGCAGGCCCATGACCGGATTCCGCAGCGCCATCCCGTACAGCTCCAGCCACAGTTGCCGTGCTAGTGTGGGGGAGTGGGCCGTGGACAGGGGAGTCGATCGATTTCGACATCTGGGCTGAAATAACGCCATGCAAGCGACATCTCGCGTGCAAGCACTAATATCATACCCATTTCATCCCCAGAGACACACCAGGGAATGCAGTTTTGACAGATAGAATCGCAAAACGCGTCTCACGTATCGTCAAGGCTTGTGTTATTTTTTTCTTGTTCCCAATACCGGGCATCTTTTTATCCGTGGCAGCTTTCTCCCGCTCTGGCCGCTCCTGCAGAAACAAATTGCGTCCGGCCGAATGGGACGCGTAAAGTGCTCAGCTCCGCGAGAGCAGGCAGGCAGGCAAGCTAATGGAAAGATCGACAAAGAAGAAAAGAGACCTACCCCCAAACGCCATACTCTGAATGTGGGAATGATCACCACAGCACCTCCCCCCGATGATATTCCTCCGCCAAAGCGCACCTGTCACGATATCACCTGCATATGGAGAAGTCCGCTGCCCCATGCCCAATAACACAGTTCTCTGTCGCAATAACGGTGGGGTCGCACCGTACTTATTAGTGTGGCATATTAACACTTCGGGAATATTTACTTCGCGGATGCCGAGTCCCGGTTGCGAGGTCTTGGCTCGCGTGGGTTGTGAGCCAAATGCAACCCAGGGGAAGCCTTACAACTAAGTCGGACGCAAACATGTGGCTCTCTACGTAATTCCCTGATAATTCAGACGCACTTTCGCAAACTGAGTAACACTTGTATGGTGGATCGAAATCGGGACTACGCATTACCGTCTCCGGACCCCAAACAGGGGAGCAATGACGTGCTACCTAAACCCATTCCGGCCATCCGCCCCTCTCCTCTGCAAGGTCCCATTACCGGGGACTGGACCGCCAGGCTCCCTCAAGCTAGCTACGTGACCTCCCCACGCCAACGGCCGAAAGAGCGCCGATCGACCGGAACTAGAGCCAATATTTAAAAGCCTACACTGCAAGGCTTATGACATGATCGTCGATCATTACCACGCGGTGCTTAACTCGCCTCGCTCATCCTTGAAGACTTCACGATGCTCATCATCATTTAACCCCCACAGGCATCCGGTGCTCGAACCCCCTCAGCTGAACATCGTGGTCATTGCGACTGGTCATGGGGCGATGGTGCCATGTCGATAGTGGGGACTTACAAGCTAGAAATCGGAGGACGTCATCGTACTTGTATTCGCCTGTGCGATGAAGCTTGCCCGAGCTGCTCATATCACCGTCGAGCCCACACGGGGAATATCAGGGTTTATCAAGATTATATTCAACATAAATTATTATTTAGTAGAGCCCGTGGCCTCCGTACCGGTACCTTGGGTCACCCTCTGGTCTTCTTTATTATGCAAGCCCAGCAACCTATACCCTGATACTATTCTACAAGCGACGACAGTTGTGTTTTCAGGGGGGGATTCTTTGATACAGTATCTCTTCAGGGTATTATTCTCTCGCTGTGTCATTGTTTCAGAGCAGTATTTAGAACAAGATGCCGTTCGCGACTATTAGCGGACATGGTCGAGTCGAGTAAAGATTCGACCATCCTGAGAAAAAGAAAGAAATAGCCTCTTCGTCAAGACGCTAATGTAATATGAGAATACTTTTGCCCGGTCTAGACCTCTAAGCTGGGAAGTTGTAGAAATGTCACCATTGAACTCGTGGCGCGGAGTGAAAAAAGACCAAAAAAGAAACATTGTGATTCCGCCCGGGCTCGATCCGGGGACCTCTTGTGTCCAGCACCTTGTGGATGTTAGACAAGCGTGATAACCAACTACACCACAGAACCAATGGAATTGTTGTATGATGTTCTTAGTCTGAGACTAAGTATGGTTAGTATTACGTGAGCCTTCCCGACCCTAGCTATATTTGACATAGCTAATGATCAATGACGAGAAGGTGAGGCTCAGAGGGCTGGCAGAGCCGTGGGAGTTGTCCATTATGGCCAGCATCAATAACTAGCTTCTTAATATCGTTTTCTAGGCCCAGACAAGCGCCATAGGCTTGGGTAAATTGAATCGTACGGAGCAATACAGAGCACAATACAATTGTATAGTCGCGGTGCTATGCAATGACGTCACAAATCCATCACACTGCCCAGGTACGGAACCTCCAATGTAGACAGAATGACGCAAATACGATCTCTCGACCAAGGAGACGTTACTTACCGTCATAGAGCAGTCGATCTTCAGATGACGAAATAGCCAGCCTTTGGATTCCTCCCTTGCAACGTGAACTCGGCACTTCCCACAATATCTAGGCACACGTTTTTTTTTTCATGTTTTCGTTGTCACACAGACCTCCCTATAGCAATCATCTCTTTCCTTCACAAATTACTGAGGGAAGCCGCATAGTTCCAGTCGGTATCCGTCCCCTTCCATTCCGATCACAATGTCAGATAGAGGAGACATTGAAGCGCAGGCGGCCAACAGGTCCCACAACCAATTCCGTGGAGGGCCATACTCTGCGAATCACCCGGTACCGACTGTCCAGAAGTATCGGGAGCACCGCGCGGAGCTTCAGGAGCGTGATCAACAAGAGGCCTCGGAGGGAATCCGGGAGCAACAGCAGCAAGATGCCGGAAGCCATGAGCCGCCCAAAACCAAGCAGGCGTATGAATCAGTGAAGGCAATTGCCAAGGGCGAGACTGGTGGCCAAAAGAACGAGGGTGGGCCCTATCCGACCGCAAACCGCAACTGGGCGGACCGACATCAGAGTACGCCCCGCTCAAGGCCAGACGACAGTGGGGGACAGACGCAAGACGACGAGCAGAGGCAGCCCGATGGCCACACCCCGAACACGCAAGGCCGAAAAGGAGAAGACCCGCGGTCTGCCACCGAACAAGCCGCCGGAGCACTGACCACCAAGGACAAGCGCAAAGCGATGAAGAAGGTTGAGCGCGGTGGCGCCGGCCGCGAGGTCACCGACCCTGTAACGCACCTACAAGTCACGACGCACGATATGACGGACCGCGACCTCGATATGGCGCCCGAGAATGAGCCTGCTGCGGGGACGACGACGAGGAATTCGGGAGGCCGTATTAAGTCGATGACGCAGCTCGAGAGGGACCAGGAGGAGCTGGACCGGGGACATCGGGGGATGCGTAGGATGTTCCCGCCGCCTAGTGGGGAGGCCATGAGGAGAGAGCTGATGGGGGTGTACGGCATGGCCATAACTGTTGGGCTAGGGGCTGTGGGGTGCATCGCCGTGGCTGCCACTGGAGCTCTATCGTTAATGCAGGGGAGCAGCCCCCGCAGCCTTTGGGCTTGGCTCTATACCGCCGGGATCCTGTCAACAACTGCGGCTGCCGTGTTTCTCCTTGTCACACAAGTAGCTGGGTGGCTCGAGACGAGAGTTGAACAGGTCTTTGACGACGAGATCTGGGACGCGGCGCGACGGGAAGACCAGAAGGTCAATGAATCGGAGGTCGAGCTCCCCGAGTCGGTCGCCTGGATGAACAGTGTCTTCTCCTCCGTATGGCCCCTGATCAATCCGGATCTCTTCACTTCGCTGGCCGACACTCTTGAGGATGTCATGCAAGCGTCTCTCCCCAAGGTGATCCGTATGGTGGGTGTCGACGACCTGGGACAGGGGAGCGAGGCGATTCGAATTCTTGGTGTGAGGTGGCTACCATCCGGCGCGGCGGCGCAAGCCGTGGGTTCCAAAGACCAGCTCAGCAAGTCGAAAATTGATGGCCAAGCAACAGGCCATACTGGCCAGGCTGAAGAGGAAGAACGGGCCATGGACGCGGGTATGGAAGCCGAGGAGGGCGACTTCGTGAACATGGAACTGGCGTTCTCATACCGTGCCAAGACCTCGGGGAAATCAATCAAGAGCAAGGCACGCAACGCCCATCTCTACCTGAAGTTCTACCTCCCCGGTGGGATCGCCGTGCCCGTGTGGGTAGAGCTCCGCGGCATCGTCGGCATCATGCGCCTCCGCCTCCAGCTCACACCCGACCCGCCCTTCTTCAGCCTCTGCACCCTTACCTTCCTCGGCCAGCCACGAGCCAACCTGTCCTGCGTGCCGCTCTCGAAACACAGTCTCAACATCATGGACGTGCCCTTGATCTCCAACTTCGTGCAGTCCTCGATCGACGCCGCGCTGGCGATGTACGTGGCACCGAAGTCACTGTCGCTCAATCTCAAGGAAATGCTCATGGGCGACGACTCGAGGAAGGATACCGTGTCGCGGGGTGTCATTCTGGTCCACGTCAAGAGCGCGAGGGGGTTCAAGCAGGGAGATGGAGACTTCGGACCGATGAAAGGATCGAGCGACACGTACGTCACCGTCGGCTGGGGCAAATTCGGTAAGCCGGTGGCCGCGACGCGGATCATCGTGGGCAGTCGGGAGCCTAACTGGAATGAGTGGGCGGCGATCCTCGTCACGCCGGAGGAGCTCAACGCGGAGGAGACGTTGAGGTTGCAGATCTGGGACTCGGACAAGTACACCGCCGATGACGACCTAGGAAATGTCGATTTGACCCTCAAGGAGCTCACACATAGCTCGCAGACCAAGAATCGGATATGTGACCGCGAGGACGTACTACGGGGCGAGGATCCGGACGAAAAGATGCCGGGGAAACTGACGTGGTCGGTGGGCTACTTCGCCAAGACACGTATCCAGCAGGCCCAGTTTGACAAACAAACTATCGACCCCAACATCCGCAGCGTCGACGATCTCAAGAAATGGGCCTCCGAAACCGCCGCTTCAAAACTCCGCGAAAGCGCCTCCGGGAGGGCTGACTCTGACGAGCTTCACCAGCAGACGGTCGAGGACTTCGGCGAGAGGGAAGACGAGATGATCATCTCCACACCGCCGCCCAAGGACTACCCCAGCGGCATCTTGAGCATCCAGATCCATAACATCACGGGTCTCGAGATCTCGAAGCTGAACAAGCGGTCCAAGGGCGACGAGGAAGACGGCGGAGAGGACGCGGAGCAGGGAGACAGCAACCTGCCCGACAGCTACTGCACCGTTATCCTCAACCACCAAAAGGTCTACCGCACGCGGACGAAGCCGAAGAACGCGAAACCCTTCTTCAACGCCGGCACGGAGAAGTTTGTGCGCGACTGGCGGACCGCGGAGCTCATCGTCAGCGTGCGGGACAGCCGCGAGCACGAGAATGACCCGCTCCTTGGCGTGCTCTACCTCCCGCTGTGCAGGGTCTTTGAGAGCCAGAGCCAGGTGATGGAGAACTTCCCGCTCGCGGGGGGGATTGGGTACGGCCGTGCCAGGATCAGCATGGTCTGGCGTAGCGTCGAGTGCAAGCTCCCTAAGGAGCTCATGGGGTGGGACTACGGTACCCTGGAGGTGAAGTCTCCGATTAAGTTGATGGGATGCACCGATGAGAGGATCGGAAAGTGCAAGATTCACCTGAAGACCAAGACCAGTAAGGCGAAGATGAAGTCCCCCGCTGGTGACGGCGTATGGGTACCGAAGGGCGGGAAACACCCGGAGAGCGTGTCGCTGGCCGTGGTGAAGCGATACCGGACGCCCCTAGTTATAGAGTTCCGCCAGTCCTCCATTACGAAGGATAACACACTGGCGCTGGCGGTCCTCTGGCTCAGCGAGATCCCGGATGAGGAGGAGAAGCAGGTGGTGCTGAAGGTGTGGAAGGGGGGCAAGGCCCAGGTTGAACGGGCGCATAACTGTGCTGATTACGAGGGTCTCGAGGAGGGCGAGGAGCCCTTGGGGGAGGTCCAGCTGACGCTCAAGTTCTGGCGCGGGCTCAGCGGCTTCCACAAGAGCTACGCGAACAGACCGCGAAATAGGAATGTTGCTGAGGTCATGGAGGTCCTGGACACCGTGAACGGCGAGAATCTGACGAATGACGGTGATGAAGGTCCATTTGGCTCATCCTCCTCAGACTCGGACTCGGACTCAGATTCAGACTCCGAATCACCTTCCGCCAGCGCACAGCGCGATACCCCCTCGGATGCCGAAAAGCGCAAGATGCTCCGCAAAGCAGGCACCGACTCCAGCTCCTCATCCTCCTCCGACAACGACGAGGACAGCGGCGATGACCCCATATCCAAGGCCAAGAAAATACCGTCGCGCATCAAGGAGCGCGTACTAGACGGCGACAAGAATGCCGAGGACGACGGGAGCCGCGACGCCATGGGCCAGATCCGGGACTACAGGGCCAACCGAAAGCAGCTGCACCGCAAGCACCGCGGCATCATGCAGTGGAAGGCCACTCGGACGCTGGACTGGATGGCGGGGAAGGCCAGCCTCGGGAAGGGGAAAGTCGGAGAGGCGTTTAAGCATAGCGAGGAAGACGTTGGGATAGAGACCGAGGCCTAGGTGTGGGGTGATTTTAGTGAGGGGCTTCTTTTCTTCTACGGAAGTGAACCAAGTTACTTCTGACGATGGAAGGGAGAAGCGGGGGTGAATAGAGAAGACGTTAAACGGTATATGGCTATATATGTATCCAGTATGTCAAACGTCTGATCTCAGATGCTTACAGAGTTGGGACTCGCCCTCCTAATATTTCAAATCGTTCCTCCACCATCTGTGGTTCCCCAACCTATATCGTATTCTAGCATCGACACCGTACGAAGTAGAAATGCGGGTGCCCTCTAACGGCTTAATAAATGCTTTACAGACTTGTTTTTGTTTCATTATTGTCATCATGTTAGAAACATTATAGATTGTAAAACCATCTATAGTCTATCCTAGTGCTGCTATGTCGCTGGTATTCGTTATTGTGGCTATTATGAACGCGAGTTTGCTGTCTACTTAGAGACGCTCCTCGCTGAATATTGTGACCTCCAGCCGGGGATTCTTCCTTCAGCCTTTAGTTCACACTTCTACAGATTTGCCGCTATCTTCACCCAATGCCCACTCCACTAGAGCCATGGGCCTCTCTCTGACCTCGCCCGTACACGCCATCAGCCACCTCCAGTGCTCCTCGGCCTCGTCCAAATTGCTCACCCACTCCTCATAGCACTTGTCCATATCGCAGGTAGTCCAGCTTCTATCGCCCTTGAGCTTCGTCTCTTCCCAGAGCTCCCTCCACTGCGTCTGACGAAGCCTGATTGTTGCTATATCGTAATAGCTCAGCATTGGCATCATGCTAAAAGTCTGTTGGAGGGTGGGCATGTGGTCTAATATCCACTTGAGTCGTTTCATATACTCCCGCGGCGCACCGTTGTACCCATGATGTATCCTCGTCATGAACGCCGGGCTGGACAGTATCCTCCACTCCAGAAGCTTGAGCTCGAAGGAGCTGAGGCGCTCGAACCACAACCAGAGCGCCTCGGCCAGCGCCTCGCGCCCGTTCTCGGCGGCAAAGCACGCGTTGCAGCGCGACTCGTCCAGAGACGCCTCGGAGCGAGACCACTCTTCCGGTGTAGTCTCGCTGCGGCTGTAGCCGGTGGCCACATTAGGCTTCCAATGAAGGAAGTCACCCCCGATGCGGAGGTTCCGGAGCTCCTGCCAGCACTCGCACCCCGGGCAGCGCGCCATGTACAGCGCCATCGGCCTGTCGCGGGCGCCCTCGCGGTAGATAGCCTGGTAGAGGAGCGCGTTGTATCCGGGGCGCCTATTCTCCAGGGCATCCGAGAAGCCCGGGAACCAGCGGTCTAGATGCATGCCGAAGGTGACGGTGCGGCGGCTGGGTAGGATGGGCATCTTGGAGGTCTTGAGGCGCCGTCCACGTCCGTTGAGGTGTGGTCGCAGGTCGCCGTGTTGGTAGCGGCACTCGTTGCACTTGCGGAGGTGGCGCTTGTTGCCGCAGCGTTCGCGCTCGATAACCTCTGCGTTATCGTCGTAGATGCGGAGCTTCTCCTCTGGAGTGAGGGCGTCGAATTCGGCCTGGGTGGTTTGGCTGATCCCTGCCATGCCGCTGGCTAGGAGGGTGCTCAGACTGTTGGATAGGGGGGGCTGGGCACGGTGGGCGGTGCCCCGGCCGCGCGTGACGCATATGGAGTAGCGCAGCCGCTGCTTCTTGTCTTCCCTGAGCGCGTCGTCGCCAGTCTTGCCCTTCTTCGGGCGCCGGGATACCCTGTGGCCGGCGGGTTCCCAGGTAGTGACGGCGTGGCGAGGGTCGAAGATGAGTGGGCTGGGCTTGCGGTAGCCTAGCCTGAGGATAGAGTTGTTATCAAAGTATAGGTGGGGGAGGAGGCGGAGGCACGAGGTGCAGGCCCAGAGTATGTCGTTCCACTCCGGGTCTAGAGGGCCGGGTGAGATGTAGTTATCGCGGGAGCGGAAGGTAGGCGTAGGTCCTCCTTGCTCGGGCAGGAGTTCGAGCTGTAGGAGGCGTTCTGCGAAGTCTTTCTTTTTGGGGGAGACGACGAGGCGGAAGTGGGAGCTAGTCTGGCTGAGAGAGATGAGGCCGATGGGGTCAAGGTGGCGTATTATAGAGAATTGCAACTCCATAGGGAGGAGTGATAGGGAGACCGCCATCTTCATGCTTACGTGAGGAAGGTCTGCCATCGGTGGGAAGTTCGAGTGGGAAGTGAGGAAGCGAGGCAAGGCAATAAATATTTCTCTGGTTATAAGTAGTCTCCAGTATTACACGGAGTACTGTGCGAGCGCGCTTCGCCGCATTGAGTCACTGTCCGAGGGATTGTGGCTGAGGATCGCGCCAGCCAAGGTAAAACGAGGGCTGTAATTGGTTCAATCGGACTACGAATTCTAAATAGCCGACAGCCCATCAATATAACAGACCCACGTCAATAGACGGAGAGGAGAGAGTGTGTGGAAGCAACTTAGCCCCTGTCGCGTAAAATACCGAGCTCACGTGTAAGTGAGCTGCAATCACCATCGGCATAAAAGTCTTTTGCGAAAACCTCCTTCTAAAAGTGTCCGACTCAGACGGAGTGGCGCCAAGCTCGGCTGTCTATCTATTAATTTATCACACACACTTATCCACACGCTGTTTTACAGAGATAACCAGTAACATCTAACTTGAGATCCAGCCCTGCCCCACGCACAATCAGGCAGCATTAGCCATAACGGCAAGCCCCATATTTAGGAGAGCAAGAGACCCAAGGGCCATGCCCTTGCCAGAAATAGCCTTATTCTCGGTCTCCGTCGGCGTCGGTTCGTCGGTGGGCGCTGTCGTCGTAGTCGGCTCGTCCAGATCGGTGTTGGACCCAGACCCAGACCCCCGGAGGTGACACTCAGCCAGGGCGCCTACGATCTTCATCCACTCATGCTGAGCCAGGTCGGGCCTGCTCCATGCAACGGGGCAGCTGGTGGCTAGCTCCGACATGGTCGCACTCTTGGCTGTCCAGAATGACACGGCGGATGAGATATAGGCCGAGTAGCTAGGAAGGACGTCCGCAGGCATGGCGGTGGTGAAGCCGCACCATTGCTCCGGCTCCGATATCGTACAGGAGAAGATGTCCTTGCCTGTCGCTGTAGCCATGCACGGCTCGTTCGCCTTATCGCCAAAGCTTCCCAGCTCCCATTGGACATTACCGGTGGGCGTGGGGAGGTCGACGAAATACTGGGTGATGTTCTCCGTTATGCATTGCCAGGGGTCTTCAGAGATCGTGCGAGCTGGCGGCTCTGCCGTCGTGGTGTCTGCTTGCCTTCGCTCGAGCGATGTTCGGGTGGCAGGCGGCACGCCAGCCACGGAGGAGGCGAATGTACTCGGAGCCGCTGTGAGGACGGCAGCAAACGCCACCTAGCAAGATGTTGAAGTGCATAGTTTCGAGGGTCCGCTTCAGATGATAAGACAATTGAGTTTCGAGAGGCGAAAGAAATCAACGAGGGATGGAGTCGAGGGAGGAAACTAAAGGACGAGAGGGAGAGAGAGATTGAGAGAGAGCTCTGGTCTCTTGGCCGGTCAAGGCTGGAGACTAAAGTAGCGAAATCGAGGGAGATTGAGCAGAACCTCCTCCGTGTCAGTAAGATTGGATGGGACCTTATTCGTAGTAGTGCCAAGCATCCCGCTAACAGGACCGGTGCCCCGGCTAATCAGGCCTTGTATATGAGGGGCCCACAACACTTCGGCCGCACTTCCCAGTAGTACTTGTACGACGTAGCCTAACGCAAGCAAGTGTAACCCCAGAACCTACAAGGATGCTAGACGCCTGAGCAGCTTGGGGAGGGACCGAAGTTTCTTCCGGCCGGCTGAGCCCGACCCACTAACGAAACTGGAAGGTACTTGGACATACATGCGTTGGATGCTGGTGCACCGTTGAGGGCGAACCTCCTCTTGTGCCGGCTGTCGAAAGGCCCTGTCCACATCGTGGTCTCGAAGAGAAGGCAGAACGTGTCCTTCCATTCTCTCCTTTCCACAAGATGTGTGCCACCAGGAGTGGGGTATACGCAGTGCTTTTAAGATTGGACTGCAACTCATTAAGGGCCAATGCGGCTAGGAAAGTGGAGTTTGGGGGTGATGTCGCGCGCCAAGTGCACTTAAAGTTGAAAGGGGCTGTCCAGCCCCTCCAGCCGGGAGAAATATTACGCTTGGATCATGACCAATCGTGCGGGAGGGCTCTCAATACTCCCTCCGCAGTGTCAAGAGTGGGCAGGTGGTTACGATCTAACCCGAACACGTATGTTCCACCCATGATAGATATTCTTGGGCTGCGAGTACAAGTATTGGACATCGTACTATGGTTCTGTTAAATTGGGTCAATAGAGGACCCTCTTCAGCACCAACAGTGAGGTTGGTCTTTGCCCGAATTTCGCATTGGTACTCATATGTATACTTGTAATTTGATATCTGACCCTGGACATGGTGCTACGTCGTAGTACCGGTGGCTGCGATGCAACAGCCCAGCCGGTCGTGCATATATTGATCTGAAGGCTCCACCCGGATACCTTCCGACCTCCTTCCGAAAGAGCTAACCTGACCGGAATCACCCCGATGAACCAAATAGGGAAAGCGCCAGGTGGGCGCGGTAATTAAAAGAAAACTACTTAAGACCCAGCTTGCATCTCCTCCCTACTTGTAGATATCCCTCAGTACCACTAGTCGTCATTTCCAGAACCACATCGCCTACATAAGAATCAGCTCACCATGCTGGACCTCGAAGACATCACCTATTCCCGCACAGACACAACCGCCGCTATAAGCGATTACTATCACTTTCTCACTCTCACATACATGAATGATTCACAAGTCATCTATCCCCCCGCAGAAGGCTGGCCAAGCATTATCAACGCCGACCCCGAGATCCTACAATCCCTGGGCAAGTCAGACGAAGTGTTGGAATTACTTGCCCACCTGCCCTATATACGCTCTTCTTCAAGTGAACACGAGGCACAAGGTGGTGCTGGCTGTATCTTTGCAGACTGGCAAGATCTCTTCTCACTCCTTGCTGGACCAACAGGTCGTTTTAATACAGACGATCTCCGTGTTTTTACCGAGGGTCCTGTGTTTTCCCAGTTTGAGGCTCCTCACACGTTTAGCCTTAGAGGTGGGGGTCGCGAAAATCCCGTCATCGTGCTGGATACAATGCTCGGAATCATCCACTGGGAGGAGTGTCCAGACAGGATTGAAACGCAGCATTATTCAGAATCAGTTGACTATACGGAATTGCTTGATGATGACTCGTCTGATGAGACGGACCAAGAAGAGGTACTTTGGCGCCAAAGTGCAACAGCATGGGCCATCCCTGACTTCTTCGAGGTCCTCAAGGCTCAGTTTAGAGAGCTCCATTGGATTCCCATGAGCCCCTATATTGTGGAAAACACCTCTACATCGTTGAACTACACAGAAGGCATCGTGCCCATGCTACAGGATATCTATTGCCGGCATGGCTGGCCCGACTTGACTACGTATCGCAAATCCGAATGTCTGGAGGCAGTGAAGAAGGCCATGGTCGAAAATTATCCCAATGAAAGTTACTTTTAGTAGCTAGCATAACTGTGCGCGGAGCGCAGGATTGATGGCTCTGCTGTTTGACACTGAGGGGTCAAACCAACCGCAACTATTGTGGTGCAGGACGAATACATGCCAGTCCGGCAGCTCAGAGAAGCCAGAGCCCGGGCCGATGTTTTGGTGACGCGAGAACACTCGGGACTCCTGTATATAAAGTCCCTAAGACCCCCCCTTCGATATGCATAGGATGCTCGATCAACCTGGTGAAACTGCGGTGGCCAATTCGTATATGCTGAACTGTCTAGATGTAATACTGAATGTTCTTCATTGAATTATTCAAGAGTAGCCATACTATTAATCTCCGTTGTGGAGCACTAGAAAAAGACACGCGACAATTGAACATGCGGCAAGAACCTGGCACTGGGATCGATTGCGTCTTATGTTTTGCAGGTGCACAGTTTTGTCCCAGGGTGCCCGCTACCTCCCTTTACGATTATTCGCTAAACTTGAGACTCCAACCGACATTCTTCTCAGGGCCCGGCACGTTCTTGCGCGAGTACTCGACGCCGTCGACCCATCGGAAGGATCCACTGAACCACTCCCGGTTCTCCCACTTATACTCCGTGCCCTTCGGGACGGCATGGTACATGAAGGGGTAATCCACGTCGGGGTCGACGCTGGCATCGATCCGGCCCGCCGGAAGCGCAAAGGTATGGTGGCCTGGTCCGTTGACCTCTTTTGTCGTTCCCCACCCTTCCATCATCTGGTTCTCATGTGAGCCCATAACGCAGCCGTTTGACTTGTACCAATCCCACACGTTGGTGGGATCGCCACCCTTCTTTAGCCGCAGGTCACCGAGGCAATAACTATCGCTCCAACTGCCGTCGGCCGAGTAGACGATGTGCAGCTGGCCGTCGGGGTCGATGATGGGCTCGGGCCCCTCGTTGATCCAAGGATTTCCCACCACTCGCTCCCACGGCTCGCGCGGCTGCGATATGATGTGTCGGGGTCCCGTCGGCTCCCCGGGTCCATTCATGCGGCAGATGTACAGGTTCTGCTCCACATTTTCATCTCCCGCCCAGCCGGACCATACGAACCACAGCTCATCATTGTAGCGGAACAGCGCGCCGTCGATGGCCCACTTATCGTCAGGCAGCTTCAACTCGAACTCATCGGCTGTGTAGTTGGTGCCAGGCACGTCCGAGCTGATGACGTACATGCGGTGGGCGTCGTTCGCACCCGCGGAGAAGTAAATGAAGAACTCGCCGTCGTCGCCGCCGATCTCGGGAGCCCAGATGTTATGGAGCGCGCTGGTGTCTTTCCAGACCTCCTGCGGCGTCGCGCTGCCGAAGTCATCCAGGCTTGCGGCTTTGCGAGTGGATACACCGCCGTTGCGCGCCTGGACGGAGTAGTAGAAATTGTCCGTGTGCAGGAGAGCGCTCGGGTCGGCGCCGTGCATTACGCTTGTCATTGTAACGATTGTCGAGAGGCTGGTAGGGGCTCCTGGGGACTGTGTGAAGGAAAGATGAGTGGTAAACGTCGCAGCAATAGCAACGGCGGCGCCCTTTCTCTTCTATTTTAAGGGAGGATTGCAGAAAAAAGGGGGGGGATGGTGACGAAAAACGAATTCCTTAATCAGCCGTGGTGTCTACCCTTGAAAGCCGACGTTCTTTCCGACCACGCATACATGCGCGCGCTACTCCCTGAATTTGAGGGACGGGGTAGTTAGAGGAGGCAGTGTAACGTCATTCCGAATCCAACGGTCGGTGAGCTTCCCATGGCGCAGCGACGATCTCCTAAATACGAAGTGAGACAATATGGGCCAATTAACGGACAGAGTTCTCCAGCAAGCGAGAGGACTGGGTGGCAGTGTGGTGAAGCTGTCAGACTCCATCCCTGCTTTAAACGATCTTCTTCATCCCCCACACGGGTGAGATCTCCCCAAGCGGCAGGATCGACAAATCTCTGATTGGCCCGTTCCGTGAAGGATCGAATTCGTCCTTGCCACACGGCCGTGCCGCATTTGGGCGGGCTGTTTGATTCATGCTTCACTGGAACTACCCATAGCCGCAAGTTACATGGTTGTGCCATGGCGAAACAGACCGTAATGCAAGAAAAATGTCAAATAGAGAGTCATGTTAGAGATCTGGACGCCTGCGTCCCCCCCTTCATCCCCGGGTACTAAACCACGAGGTTGCGTAGCAGGAACCCCCCGTTCTGAAGGCTCTGGAAGACACCATCGGGGTCATACTTTGCGGCAACTGTCCGCAACCCCTTGACGTTCTCTGCTCCATAACTTCCCAGGACATCATCCGGGGCACCCGCGAAAGTCGAAGATACGTACTCAAGAAGCAGGCCCAATTCCCTTGCCAACCGCCGGGTTCCTTTTGACAGTTCGGAAAGGGCCTTGGATGCGACCGCATCGTTGTCTTCCCCTGCCCACTCAGCAGTGAAGACCCACCCTGGATGTATAATATATCAGCTTCCTTTCTTTGGCAGTATACTGTGTCACGGGAGTGTCGGGAGAGAGAGGCGCCTTACAGTCTTGCATAACCTTCTTTAGCCCTAGTGGGTTGCCCCCTTGCCCAATCCCGGCCTCCACGCACGAGGGGCCGACAGGCTGGGCGGTGTAGTGTATCTGGACAGCGTCTGGAAGGCCGCGCGTCACTTCCTGGAAGATCTTGTTGATACCCTCGTACAGTTCTTTCGAGGGTTCCGTAGTAACAGTGGATATCGCCCGTCTGAACGCATATCCCCGCGTCCCAGCCCCCGAATTAGTTTTGTGTGTGAGACATGACTTTCTTTGCATGGAAAGCTAATGAACAGCTTACCGTAGGGTATCTTCGGGACGAGCCATGGCCTTCGCCAGTGATAGAATCGTACCGTTGGTAGTCGGCACTACGTTGGCTTGTAGACTTGGCAACTTCGAGAACGCATCGAACACATTCGGTGGCTCGGCGGGGGTGTCAGCGTAGAGCAGCCCGACCACCACTATTCCGCTTCTGAAGTTGACGAAGAATCCAATATTGGAATCAGCTTCCATGGCCTTGTGAACCTCAGTGCTTGTGTTGATGATGGGGCTCATGTCAGAACCGTCGTAGAGGCTGATAGTGTACTGTGTCTTGATCAGAGGGTACGTAGCGATGTCGAATCGGGTTACCACGCCTGTTTAGTTTTGGGATCGGTTAGGGGCGGTATCTCACTCAATAGTCAGAAGATTATGCTCCGTACCAAAGTTTGTACCTCCGCCTTTGAGGGCCCAGAAGAGGTCTGAGTTCGTCTCTGCGTTGGCGCTTACTTGGCTGCCATCTGCCAGGACAACCTAGGCTACCAGTCAGATAGTAGATCATAGAAGGGACCGGAAGGATGGAGGGCCGTTTCAATACCTCAAAGCTTCGAACGTTGTCTGCGCCGAGGCCAAACCTGTTTGGGAACGGTCCCAAGCCTCCTATTTGATATAGCAGCAAATAAGTTTAGCCCAGTCTCAGGAGAAAGGTCAAGCAAAAAAGGAGTAACACGACATACCTCCTAGCAGAAACCCACCAATGCAAACTTCCTCTTGTCGCCCACCCACAGCCGAGCGTCCTTCACCCTCAAGCCAAGTGAATACCTCTCCCCACGTATTCCCAGCCCCAATATGCGCCACACCATCCTCCTCTAGCGTCTTTGACTTCAGACGGCTGAGGTCCAGGACAACTCCGTTCTCGATGCTGTTGAAGCCGGCGTTGGGGTTATGTCCGCCCCCTCGAATGGCAAACTTGGATCCCGTCTTCTGGATGATTGCAAGTGCATCGGCGACTTCCTGGGAGGTGGCGAGGGATACATACGCGGTGGATGGGATCCAGCATGTCTGAGACCTGTATATCTTTCATGAGTGACTGTGCCAGGGAAGTAGATACGGGGCGGGGATGAGGTTTTGGCTACCAAGGCTTCCTAACTTCAGCCTCAAATCCCATATCGTCGTGGTGTGTAAGGTCTCGTCCTGGGAAAGCGGCCCTCAGGAGGTTAGATGCCGCGGCTGCGCTCTCTGTAGCAACTGAATCGGTAGACATAATGGGTTACACAGTGGACGGGTTCTATATATCTGGATGTAGTTCCTGAAGGTCAGTTCGAGAGAATTTGGGGAGGCCAAGAAGAGTGAGAATGGGTTCCGTGGAGGTTTAACAACGCTCAAGACGCCCGAAGGATAAGCAGGAAGCATGCTCTACGATACTGTATGGATGCCCAATGATCGTTTGTGGGAAATGCATCCTAGGACGTCATTCTATTCCGCCAGGTGCGGATTCTTTCCATATTATGTGTTTTCCCCGATTCAAGGCTTGGCTCGTTTCGTACTCTAACTTCTACAGAGAGTCTCACGCTGCTGACGGGCATTAGGTCAATCCATCTCCGTGAGAGGCGGCCTTGACCTTGCTGACTGAGGCACACAGTACCCCCCACGACGCAACGGTTAACATAGGACTTCGACACCGTATGTTCGGAGGTGTGATCTATATCGAGCCAAATAACCGAAGAATCACTTTCGGGTTTGGAAATGCGATATAGTACATATAGCACTTTGGACGCCGCAGATGACGGGACTGTACAACTCAGTTGGAATTGGCTCCTATGATTCTGCTCCGTGTTTGAAGACTATATGAAGCTCACTATTGGATTAGGAATCTTATATTGCTTCTTCGCATTAGCCGGTCCTTCAAGCTCACGGCATAGTGCATTTGGTGAGTATAGTTGAAACCTTCAGACCCAGTAGCTACTTTAAAGTATTTTCTCTAGGGAGCAGACTGTCATACCTGAGAGGTTGCGTATCTACCCGACCTGACGCCGCCTTATTGAAGGCAAGTGTTAACATGATGTAACCTAGCTGAGGATGCTATAATTAATGAGTTAATGTTTCACTGGTGGTTTACCGACATTCCAGGTGAAGCACGTCTTACCCACTGAGCTGCCAAGATATGCAGCTGACAGGTATGTATGTATGTCCTATGTAATCATGTACACTAGGTGGGACGGACCTGCCACTAATTCGGCAGATTATTATGCACTGCAGGCATTACATACGGAGAACACTGGCTGTAATAAACAGCTAATGAGAGAGGGAGGGTTCACACCGGGTAAGAAGTTGCTTCAAACTTTAATGACGATTTTCTTGAATCGGCGAGGCATGGGACTCCCAACAGTCCCTCGAACAAACCCGCCCTCGCACGTGCGAGCATGCGAGCAAGGATGTGCCTAGGAGCAGTCAGGGCGGTGTAACATTTCTCCGTCTGGGGCTGAACCCACAACATCGTTACTTGGAACGCGTTGGAACAGCAGTCATCTTCTCCCTCTTATTCTCCCCACTACCGACCATCACACACCAAATTTGGCATCCCTGAGAAATAATCAGATCTCTCCACCACTAAGATTCGCCTTGTTGTAAATTTGCACGTCGTTTCTCTTCAGTAATACGAGATGGTCGGGACTAGAGTCAAGTGAGTTGTGATGCATCTCCAGATAACCAAGCACACATACCCCTTAGACTCTATCTGGAATGCCTTACCTACTCCTCGTCTATTTTCTGACTGTTCTAATATCATGGCAGATGTGTTGTGGTTGGGGATAATGGAGTTGGAAAGACATCTCTGTTGATCACGTACACCACCAACACATTTCCATCTGAATCTGAATATGTTCCACGCGTGTTTGACAACTATTCATTACCAGTTAGGTGAGCTATATGGGCTTTGGAACAAGACGGCTGAAGATTCAGTATCCATGGCTCAAGGTCTTCATTGGATACACCTCTGACTCTGACATGACTCTTCATTATTTAGGGTCGGTGACGAGTCATACGAACTCAGCTTGTGGGATACCTATAAAGAAGAGGAGCATGACTTCCTCCGTCCACGCTCATATCCTGACACTGACATCCTCCTTGTCTGCTTCTCCGTCGTGCGGCCAGAATCTTTTGAAAATGCTCAGAATTGTTGGCTCGGCGAAATCCAACACTACTGTCCGGGGGTCCCTTGGCTGATGGTTGGAACTAAAGCTGACCTGAGAGACGATCCACGCATTCAAGCGGAGCTGGCTAAGCGGAGGATCCAGCCAGTGTCACAGAAGGAAGGTATTAGAGTCGCTAAGAAGTTGGGGGCCGTCAAGTACATGGAGTGCTCCGCTCTGACTCGGGTCAACCTAAATGAGATTTTTCAAGAGGTAAAGTAGCCCGAATAAGACCGCCTCATCGCTCCGCTCTCATTTTCTCGTCCTGCTGGGTGTATGAACTTACAAAAGACAATCTATACGTCTAGGCAATCATCGCAGCTTTGACCCCTGCCCCTCAGAAGAAGAAGAAGAAGGCCCAGTGCCTCCTGCTGTAGTGGGGAAATGCGCTACGGTATAGCACCTCGGATACCGCGGACAGCTGGCAAGGCCTATGCTGACCAAAGAAAAATATGTAGGAAGCTTCGATTCAAGACTCAATGCTACGTGGTGTAGTGCTCGACTTGTACATACTTATACTCGTTTGCTCGTCATAACGAACTTTATCAGCCAAATAGGATATAGGAATAATAGACAAGGAAAAGGACACAAGCTAAACATAATCGGCTACCAGAACCCGCCCTGCTCCCAATAATCTCCAAGAGAAGATGACGCTAATAACAACCCGGACGCTCCGGCACCTCCTTACATCCGTCCTTACCCAAGGTCCAATCATCGCAGAGCAGATTACAAGCCTGACCAGGCTCAACAAAAACGCGGCCCTCCTGAGACACCGGCGAGAACCAGGGGAGCCTCATCTGCGGCTCGCCCAGCGGAGCCCTGAATCCATGCCGACAGGCGCAGTAATGCTTCCCAGCACTAGCCGCCGTGCCGCCCTCAACAGCGATGCAGCTCGTAGTCTGGTCGCACAAGTTGAAACGGGGGTCGGGGTCACAAGTCTGGATGCAAGTCACCGCCTTGCAATCCGTCCCGCACGTCGCGCTCCCAGTCGGCCCGTCGTCGCAGTCTTCCCCGTCCTCCACAAGGCCGTTCCCGCAGACTGGCTTCTTCTTACAGTCTTCCGTGCAGGAGTCGCTCCCGCCGCATCCGGGGTCGCACTGCTCTCCGTTGGCCGGCGAGAGGATCCCATCGCCGCAAAAGCCCTTACCGAAGCACTGGTCTTGGTAAATCTCACACACGCGCGTGAGATCGAAAATGGTGGGCTTCTCGGTCCGGCCGACCCGCACGTCGGCGGTCACACCGATCAGCGGCGGTTCGCTAAAAGTCTTGCCGAAGGAGCCTTCGAAGTAGTGCATCACGGAGTTCGTATCGTAAGGCCCCTCCCAATTGTGCGCGACGGGGTTGTCGCGGAACTCGAACGCACAGCCCCAGCCGTCGCACGGGATGGTGCAGACGGGGCTGACACCTTCTCGATCCTCGATACGAGAGCAATCCAGGGTGAAATAATTGGCCCTGTCGGGTCTTTGGTGCTCGTGATATAGTCCAAGAGCTGGGCAGGTTTGTAAGTCATCCGAACGAAAAGAAGAAAAGTACGTGGGCGGCGTAAGAAGTTTCACTTACTGTGGCCTATTTCGTGCACATACGTGCCCACTGAAAGACAGCCGATCGAGAGAACGCTGTACTGCTGCGCACTCGCTCTGCCGACAGGCGACCAGGAAACGCATCCGTCGATGATGCTGATGGTAAGGCGGGTAGCCGGCGTGAGTGCCTCCGGATCGTAGTTCTGGTCGGCCACCTCGTGCATATTCAGCCACGGCAACCGGTCGGTCCAGATCTTGACCGCCTGTCTGAAGGCCTGCTTCCGGTCCTCCGCTGCAGCATCGGTGAGGAACGCAGATACATCTGCGTCGCTGAACGTGTACGGGATCTCGGCATTAGGCCACCGCACGTCGCTGTCCCGCCTCGAAAGTGCGCGCTTGCTGAGAGGTAGTATCCCGTCGTCAAGAAGCTCGGTCCGCACGAAGAGAGCTGGGGTGGTGGTCCCCTGGTCCGGAACGATATCTCGAAGAATATCAGCCTCGGTGCCGTAAACGACGTCGCCGTCGATGATGGCGAGCCCGTCGAACACGACGTAAGAGACACGTTGACGGACGGTGGTGACGTTATTCTCCGGACCACATCCGGTGTAGACTTGATACTCGATCGTGACCGTGGTGAGGTTGTAGTCGGGGTTGGAGAAGGCTGTGGGATCCTCGGCTACATGATTGCCGACATCTGGTCCCGTTGCGTTCTGGGCAGAGCAGACTGGCGTCTGGGAGACGAGAAGTGCGGCGACTGCGATGGCCTTCGTAGCCCACATTGTGAATATTTGAATTTTACTCAGTCCCGGGTGTTGGTAGTTACTGCATTGAGGAAGTAGGATGAGATGCACGCGGAGGTGGATCCGATCCTGGACTTAAAGTATTCAAGTTGGGGGCATCTGACAAGACCATTCGACTTCGTCAATCGTCTGGGGTGGGATGTCACCGGTATTAGCGGGATGGCACACTCGACTGACTCCTCTTGGGCGCACGTACACTATTCAGAATAAGCTTAATCTATTAGCCAATAAGCCCAAGTGAGTGAGAGTCGCCAAGTCCAGCGCCACCACCTAGCAATGCCCCACTGCGGCCATGCTGTCCCCAGCTCCAGAGTCGAGTCCAATCATCCACTGACAGGATGTCACCGGGGACAGAGTGACACTAATCATCACCAAGGCAATAGCCTGAAAATAGCCTGTCTTTCATAGGGCTGAGTCCCAAACTGACTCTGTCGTTTAGCGGTTGGCTAGCTTGGAATGAGGCGGCCCTAAGCCCCGGCTAGTCCCAGAGGACAACGGCGGACATGCCAACTAGGGGTTCATTCGCGCTTTCTGTGATAGGTTTGTGTGAAGAGCGCACAGCCACTAATGTCCCACCTCTATCAGATCATGAGGTCCGCTGTATCAGCCCAAACGACCGGCTGAGTTGGTTTCCTTGCCTTATATACCTACGCCCTCTCGGTGTTGTCCCCAGACCCTCCTCAGTACATGCCCACCGCGATACAACAATCCTCACAAACTCCCAAGCACAGACGTCACTTGGTATTCACGATGGCATTCTCCTGTGGGAAAATACCGTTTTACGTTGCCAGGGCTCTGCAGTTGCTCGCATCCTGCGCCGTTGCTGGTGTCATGTTCTATTTCATTGCGCATCTGAACAAGAATAAGTCCGCACTTCCATGGATGTTTTACTTCGTAGGTCGAACTACAGTTGGCTTCCTTCTCCGCTATCCCGAAAGTTCTAACATTGTTCCTGCAATAGTTGCAAGGTTCTGCTCTTGCCACACTCATCGCAACAGCAGCTACGCTACTCTGGGGCCGGTTTCGTGGACCTGTACCTCTCGTTAGCGTCTTGGTCAGCTGTACCCTCAGCATACTGTGGGCTGCCGGCTTCGGTCTACTTGTCGACGCCATGAAAGACGATGTCATGACTCCCTGCACTGTGGCCTACTGGGGCGACGGCCACGGTATCTTGATCTGTAGTCTGTACAAGACATTGTTTGTCGCCGCCGGAGTCGGAGTGTAAGTGTCTCAACCCAGATTCACAATCCAGGCCTGGAGGCAGTAAGATTAAGGGCCCTACAACTATTGTCAATCTAACATCTGATTTCTAGAATCTCCTCTGTCGTCATGACCATCCTAGGCGGCCTAGAACTGAGGAGACTCAAGCGACATGCGGCTGAGATGGACGATCGTCAAAGGCTTCTACACAAAGTCGGCAGCGGAGAAACAGGATACATGCCTGTCTGGGGGGGACACTCGCGAGCCCCCGGTCTCGAGCCATCCCGAGACGAAGCGATCTGATGTCACAGTTGGCCAGCATTAGAACGGCTGTTTTCACGAGTTGACACTTAGCCAGACACGTATATCGGAGATTAGTACATCTCTAGCACTGTATTATTGCTTTTGTCCACGAGCCGCCCTATATTCCCAGTCTATTTGTTTCAATGGAAATTTGATCAATTATCACGTCCAACCCTCTCATCTCACCTGTGCCCCTCTAGATCGCATGGTAAATCCGCAAGAGCTGCGAAAATGGGTAGGAAATTCGAAGAGAGCCTGAACAGTTTAAGCAAAATATTCTTTATGTGCCCGATAAGCCCTAGTAAGGCGCCACTCGCCCTTTCCGAATAAAAGGCAATAGTCTAGATCAGGCTTTTTAGACCCCCGTGCCCATAACATCAAAATGCTCGGCCTGTCTCTAAAAACTGGAGCGTCAAAGACTGCGTATTTCCCTCCCAGAAGACTTTGCCGCTCTGCTACTACTACTGCTTCTAATTGTGGCCCTGCGGTTCCTGGAGCCCCGAGGGTAAGGAGAGGTTAGTTAGTTTGAGAACGCCCCTCGTGGAGAAAGAAAGAAAGGCCAGCCACGCGCGCGGCAAGAGCGCCGACATACCTCGGGCAGCATGCTACTCAAGTACATGTGTAGAGCTGCCATGGGCGCAGCTTCCAGAGACGGCGACCACAGCGGCACTCGTCAATGGCTAACTGTGGGGAAACATGTGTGTATTCAGGGAGGCAACAGCCTGTATGAGGCTGCCCGCATCTAGCGAGGTTGGGTGTGAGGATTCGAGGTCACGGGCCCAGGAGGTGCAGGGCCAGGTGGACCCATCTGCCAACACCACCATAACCAATGCACAGCCTCCCCCCCTCAACATGAACCTATCATGGATGCATCCCTGCTTGCTTACCCGACCCACAAAGATATCTTGCAAAGCCTGGGGGCCTACATCAATCCGCAGGAAGGAAAGGAAAAACAAAACAACATGGCCAATATGCCCGACCCCAAAGTCTACGAGGGCCTCATCGACCACCTTGAGCGCCATCTGGGACCCTTCCGCACCGCCCAGCCGCCCACCGTGCACGGCGGCAACCGGGGCTTCTCGATAGCCGTCTACAAGCACCCAGACCACGACATGTTCACCGCCGTCAGCAACGGCCTGCGTTTCCAGTCCATAACGACTCTGATGCCGCAGGAGTTCGTCTGCAGCCTGAAGCAGGAGCAGAACACCTTTGCGCAGGCCATCGTCGACATGTTCGCCAGCTCAGCCGTCAAGAATGGCCGGGGGCTGGAGTACGACGGGGTCATTGACACCGGCCGGCCCTTCATCCCCGATAGCCGGATCCAGGGGGTGCTCGCCTGCCCGCACCCGTATGCGGGGGAGGCTTTCGACTTGTTCCCGACGGGCGAGAAGCCCATACTCCAGCTGATTACGCTGATCCCAGTCACGACGGCGGAGATTGCTTTTATTGGGACGAATGGAGCGGATGAATTGCAGGCTCGGTGGGTGGAGCGTGCCACGGATCTGCTCACCATATTCCGAGCGTCTGCTGTCTGAGCCGAACCCTTTGTGGTAGAAAACTCGCTCGGGCTACAGTACTTTATGTACTGCCGCCGTCAATTACTTAATCGACGTTTTGAAACCCCTAAAATATAACTCATAGAGTATGAGCTATAGCATAGAGAGACCGCATTACCCCCTTCCACAGCGCTTCCTGGCCATACACTCTTCTCTATCCCCACCCCCCAAACAACATTAGCCAAAACAGGCTCGACATTCGTGTGGGTAACGGACATCTTTCCGCTACTAGTATCAAGTCCGCTATTAGTATCAAGCCCCGCTGCTAGTATCAAGCCCAGTTCTTCTTCTTCTTCTATTTATGGCCTGTCTTAGCTGCTCTAAAGGCAGCTATGTAGCGTACAATCATAAATACACATTCCCATTTCTAGCATTCAGGAAACAAAGTTACACTCCGCAAGAATTGTCCCGCGGCAAAACAGGTAGCTCTCGCAGAGTCGCTCTCCCTCCCGTCTATCCGAACCTGGTTTGAGTGTCTTATTTGAAAAACCTTGTTCACTGTCACAATTAATTTTGTATCAGGGCCATATCCTCCCAGTAGCTCACTCTCTCCCCCTCTACCAGTAACTCCTTTCTACCTTGCAGGAGGCAACAGATGCTCTACCAGGTGTATAATCTCTATCGCCGAGGCTTCCATAACAGATGTACTACCCCTACATATACTTGTTCCCTAGCCCTTCAGACCCCATCAGAGCCACAGCAAGATCGCCACCCTCATGGATAAGGCGCATGCCTTTTCAGCTCGTGACTCATCCTTCCCTTTTTAGGAATGGCATTGGTTGCATGCATGCCACCATCATTTTAACCCTCGGAATACACACTTGGAGCCTCATCCGAGCTTGATGGTGGGTCAGGAATACAACTGGGTTCTTGGGCTCTCAGGCAGGAGATTCTGGCCATTGTAGCCATTATGGCTACCTCCGAGAGGGAGGTAAGTTAGCTCTTCCAAGAACGAGAGCCTGGTATCCCAGACGACATGAGGTCTCGGTAGTTGTGAACGGAAATAGATGATTCACGGCCTTGACGAATATATTGATGCCATGATAGGGTTTAAGATGTATCTTTGTAAGACATCAAGTAGTATCGATTCTTCGGCTCCTCTCTACTATCCTACATTACAGCTAGCCCAGCGATTGCCTTCCTTCTAAGAATTGCCTTCCTCAGATGACTGCCTTGTATCCAGTGACTATCTTGGCTCCAGTATCTGCTTTGCCTCCAGCGACCTGGCTGTGCTTGGGGGGGGCGGTTATCCTAGCTCGGGATGATTAGCTGGGCGAGCGTGTAAATGCAGATGGTTAATAATCGCATCTTCTCACTCTAATTGGTCGTCATCGGATTGATTATAACCACCTGGCTATTGTTTGTCGTGGCTGCGTTGTGCACATTCCCGATGACACTTGCATTATCAGAGTGTTGGAAGTTGAAATCACGAATGTGTTGCTGTGACTCTCCCACTGGTGTGGCTACGCTCTGCGACGCCTCGGCCGGGCCATGTGTATCACTAGAGTGTGGGAGCCCAATACCTGGATTGCTTTGTGGCCCTACCAGAGCGTTTCCGTCGCCACGGCGGCGGTGGCGGCAGAAAAAGAAAATTGCGACGGCGATAAGCAAGCCAAGCAGACTTCCCCCTGCAATACCCGCTATTGCACCACGACTTAACGCAGTTGTCTCTGTTGGCATGGATGTTGATGAAGGGCTAATGCTAGTCGTGGTCGGAAGGAGGCTGGCTTCTGCGAATAAAGAAGTGGTTGAAGTTGTAGTAGAGGATGAATCCTCAAAATCCGTGAAAAAACCCGTGAGGGTTGATGAATCCGCCGTAGGAGAGGATGGCCGAGGAGAAGGCAAAGCCGAGGCCCGAGCCGAGGGTTGAGGGGAGGCCTGGGGAGGAGGATCAGAGGAAGGGTCAGAGGAGCTAGGGTCAACTAGATTCCACAAGACGGCTTGGTCGCCAGCAACCGAGCCGTCTTGCATGAATGCAACCATCTTGCCATTCCGCTCTCCAGAAGCCATCAGAAAACCGGGCAACCCCATGCTACTGATATGAAGAGCATCGTTGGTCGGCGTCAGAGACCAGCGCTGATTGTTGTATTGATCACCTGATGGTCCCATCCACATAATGTACAGCGTTGAAGTTTGGCGGTGGATATCCAGGCGATCACCATTGCCAGGCCACGCTTTGTTGTAGATGAAGTATCGACCGCCACCATCCTTATCTAATCTCCAAAGAGCGTCGTCGGTGACGGTGTCGCAGCCATGGAACCGCACGGGGTACTCCACGGACCCATCGACGTTGAGGAGGGTGGAGAGGCAATTGGTGCTGCCTGCGGCGACGCTCTTCAAGAGATACCAAGTGTCCGGATCGGGGATTTCTTCGCGTCGGAAAAGGAATGTGGACCGATGAGTCGCATTGTTGGATGTGGACTCGCAGGGTACATGCATGTGGGGCAGGGGCTCGACAGGGAGTATCATGGACGAGTAGTAAAGACTGTGTGATGTTTGATAGAAAAGAATGACAGGTTCGATCTAGAAAGAAGGAAACGATAAAAGAAGAAAGACAAGAAAACGAGAAGTGAAAGAAAGAAAGACTCCGCGAGCGCACAACGGGCCGATACACAAGATATTGACGGGGCCGTTGGAAGGGATATACCCGTAAACCAGCGCCCTGTGGGAGAGGAGACCTACTCAGTTCTGGGATGATTGGAAGGAAATGGGTCTATTGCCCCAGGAGACCTTCACCGTGCGGGCTGTCGAGCTAGGAGTGAGCATGCATCGACCTCGGTGTCTCAGGCTTCCCCCAGGCTTCCTCCATCCCGCGCGCTTGAGAGGGCTTGCCGCCTACTGGCCAGTCCCTGTCCTCTCTTCTCCTCGTTCCACTTCTGACTGCCTACCCGTTTCAGCTGGGCATTGCGAAATACCTACAAGACCACAACCTCGACCAAATGACATCCGTGGGATGTATGATTAGGTGGTGTGTGGGCGGCAAAACGATGGTGAAGTGGACCGTACGTCAAGTTCCAATATATGCCTTCCACATTCTTAATGATAGGTCGAGAATGTACATGACAGGGATCGAGCGACAAGACAGAACCACCGGGCTCGCGATTATTTTGTTTACAACTGGTCAGCCCTGACACACCGGTTCACTTGGTCCCCGGTATCGGTAGAGACATGCGTGGTCGACTCAAATACTTGGGTGTGGGTGGGCAAAGTCAGCCAGCCACAATATTTGTTCTCCGTATCCAGCACTGGGACCATCCATATATATTAGCTACTACTGGTCGAAGTAACCGGACACACTACTGCCTGGTACCACCCCAAGACGTACCACCAGGCTGACTCTGAATTACCCCTCAAGAGAGATGTCACGATTTTCAGTCTTTCGATATAACCTACCTACTCTAATGCAAGTTATTCCATACCGTATCCGTATCTCCATGCTCTGGAGTCGTTCTAGCGTCTTCCTCGATCCCCCCTGTTCATGTATACATGGTACATACGGACTGAGGTTACACGAATTCACTCCGATCACCCTCCTACCAGTCCTTTACTCTCTACCGGGGGCCAAGGAAAAGTATAAAATGAGCGAAGCGTTCGGCATCGTAGCAGGTGCAGCTGGTCTGGTTCAGTTCCTTGAGGTCATCCGGAAGAGCTACGACGCAATCTCCCGGGCGCGCACTTTCGACAGCGATTACCTGAGCTACCTGCTACGTCTTTCCATCTGCCACCTCCGCTTCAATCGCTGGCATACAACATCAAACCCAGAGACGGGCTCCTTGGGTGTGGAGAACATCTTAGAGCACCTCAACAAACTCTTCGCTCGGGCACTCAAAATCGCGAGTAGCTCGGTACCCGTGTCCCCCAACATCGCCTCGCCACCCGCCTCCGGCCTATCTTCCCTGACACACGAAATACGCGAGCTAGTGATAGCCCTACAACAACGGAGTGAGGCTTCGCGGAGGAAAAAGGCTAGAAAAGTCATCTCTTGGGTGTTCCACCGGTACAACTCTCTCAAAGAAGTGATCATTGATATTGAGAAGTTCCTCGATAGCCTCGAGAAGCTCTCACCTCCAGAGGAGGACCAATACCGCAGGAGGATGGCAGACGAGGTAGAAAAGATCGCCAAGGGTCAACGCGAACTGGCTTTTCTTATGATGGCTGCGAGGTTGACTGATCGGAGCCTAAGCAATGCGGCGGCCGAAAGGATGGACCCTACTCCGTTCAACAGTAGTGCAGCATCCCAACAAGGCAACAGAGCATCCCAACAAGGTAACGGGGCATCCCAACAAGGCAGGGGAGCACCTCAGCCAGGCAGCAGAGCAAACGAGCAAACCTTCCAAACCATTAATGTTGATGAGTCTGAGGGGGCTGTCGTGACTGGGAATGAAATTTCGAAGGATTCACCACCAACCTCCCAACGTTTTGGCAATATAAATGGGAGAAAGAGCAAGAATTTGAGGGTTGTAGGGAACTATTCTGGACCTCCTCTCCCCTAGGATGGAGTAAGTTTTCTTATATAGTGTTTTCGTAACATGTCTTGTTCATTATTAATCCAGACCGGAAAGCCGTGAGTGAGTGATCAGAGCTATTTTCCTCCCCCAACAGGCACTGCCTGCCTTTACCTGTTGTGGCAGCACCTTCCCGTATTCGGGTTTCATGGTGATACCTAGAATTCACTTTAACCCTTATTCTGTCGCTTCTGGTTTCATGTTTACTTAATCTTATCTGGTTTGGGGAAAACGGGTTCTCGATCCCAAGAATGTTATCGTCCCAAATATTCTATAATGAGTCCAACCCTTTGAGCTTGTTTTTGTCTTCCTCGCCCGCTAGAACGTCTCACTTATCTTCCTGGGCTCCGATTTGCTCCCACATTTCCTCCTTAAATTGTTCTGCATTCCCTCTATTAGCGACCTGTCACTCCGGCTTTCCGGGTACATAAGCTAAGCAGTACAGAAGATCGCGAAGATCGGTTTGAATTTTTTTTTTTTAAAGACCGCCAATATTTAGGATAGATGGCGGCTCAGGTTCCCACTGGCGATGCTGCCGAGATATGTTTGCCGCTCGATCGAGCGACGTGGCTCTCTTATAATGCACCTCGACGAGAATCCGCTCGAAAACGAGGAATATCCTGAAGATGGCAGGCAACACAAGGTAGGACACGGAGGTGTTGCCCTTGTCCTGGATCTAAATGCCGCCCTCGGGACATTGCATTCTGTCTCCGAGGTCACCGGGGGCCGTCCTATCGATGCGCTGAGGAACAAGTGGCAGACTCTCAATAACTTCTCCTAGTATTAGGTGAACTTCCTAGACTTCTTCCGGTGTGTTCACCGGCGGAGGCGCGACCAGCTTTTAATGGATGGGGCGACAGAAAGTGAGCGGGTGCCGGGCCACCCATCCAATAGCCTCACGTAGATCCGCGTACAGAACAATTGCACTCGCTGTTCTGTAGGTAGTCCCCAGCATTCTAACAGGGCATGACCTGTTAGTCCGTCAAGATGTTGCAATGATTATTCGTACCTGTATTGGTGACGTGACGGAAATTGCTCGCTTGGGGAACCTGCAACCCAGCGCGAGACATCACGTTTGGTAGGAGGCGTGCCTGTCGTGTTCAATTCCTGGCATGGAGCAGGGCGTCTGGAAGTCTGCCAGGTGAGGAAAGCAAGCCGGGATAATCATACTACTCAAACGCTCCTCCCACATACCCGGGAAAGCCGGGTTCGCCTGCCTGTCAAACACTCCGGGCCGGCACCTTGCAGCCCACACGGCCTCCCAACCATAGAAGGATCCCCTCTTCACCTTCGGGGGTCGTTTCCGGACAGCCAATGAGGGGCATTTATTTCTTGTCCCGGCTTGCTCTTGCCAGTGACAATGCGACAGGCCATTGTTCATGGCCAGGATGCTGCCTCAGCAGGGACATCCCTACTCCGTGTAGATTGAGAGGAAGACGTGATCGCTGCGATTCTCTACCAAACTCAAAGTAACTGAAGTGCATTGCAAATAATTTGCGCGCCCAAAAAGAAAAGGGGATGTGGGAGAGTCAAGGCACAGAAGGCTTTTAATATAAGCAGACCTTTACAAGTGCTGTTACAATAGATCTCATTAAACGTTCATTTAGGTACAATTGGAAGGCTCTGGCCCCCACCCCTAGTTCATCCTCTACTTTAACTGCGTTACGGCTTCGATAATTAGAGGAGCGAGATGGTTTGAAATAATTTGGTCGCCTTGAATGGTTGGGTGTACTCCATCCCCTTGCAGCATGTCGGTTGTGAATCCCGTCGTCCTTGAGATGTCCGCAAAATAGATTGGCGACTGAGTCGTGTTGTGTTGCTGTACCCATGCCGGAAGCTGCTTATTGACAGCGGCTGCTGTCGCGTCATCCCATCTCATTGGAATGATCGTGGACATCTGGTAAGGTGTCCCGAGTCAGGTTAGCATTAGGGTTCCTCTCCTCGAAGGGGAGCAGGACTACTCCTCCCGCAACCCCCCTGCTTCCTTCCCACCAAGATGTAGTCTGAGGGCGACAAAGAACTCACAACCACGGCGACGTTAGGATTCGCAGTCCTCATGCTAGTCAGCAAGCTTGTGTATGCGTTGATGATGGTCGTAGCATCCCGTTTCCCGATATTGATGTCGTTTGTCCCAAGGAGGACGCTCACGACGTCGGGCTTGCTTTGCTGCATCCATCCAGCGATATTGTCCCTGGCGATGTCGTAGGCCTGCCATCCCGAGTGCCCCTCATGATTCGGATCAAAGCCGGACGGCGCGTTGCAGCGGCCCTGAATGCCTGTCATGGAGCCCACGAAATCTACTTGGTCTGCTAAACCGGCCTTGGCAATCTCTGCCCAGGCGAAGCCGCGCCAGCAGCAAATATCGGTAATGGAGTCACCCAGGGGTACTTGATTGCAGAGAAAAAAAAGGTATTAGTCTAGGTGGTAAGGAAATTTTGTAGAAATTTAGTACTTACAGACTTTGACCTTCTGCGCGGAGGCAACGGCCGCCAAGGCGGATAGAATAGTCAGACCTCTCATGATGGGCAGGAAGTGGTAGGGAAAAGGGACAGGGACGGTAAAACAAGTAAGAAGCACACCTTGTTCTTGGGCATCGAAGAGGCATCTAGATAGTGAGAGCTTTATAAAGGTAGAACATCAACTCTTCTTCGGTCTTGATTGCGGGGGAAGGATAATCTCATTGCCGCAAAGCCCGAATATCCGGGCTACACTGACTGCTACTGGTGCGGCTCTCTGAGGCTATTATGATAATGGCACGGCAAATATAGGAACTGCCGATATATTTCCCCGTGGGCTAAGGATGCCAATGTAACTCTTATCTTTTCCCCTATTTGTGCAAATATTATTGCTCTGGGTTTTCTATGTTATATTCTACCTTGTTTATGCCCTCTCGTCTGTCCATTTAACTCGCCTTTTTGCTCCTTGCCAAACTATTAGCCGCACTCTGCTAATGCTCTCGCAGTGATGATTTGGGCGCTAGGGGAGGATTTATTCATTATTCCGCCCACACAATTCTTCCTCAATCTAGCTTTCGACCGCAGGCTGAATATGGGGCTCCTCTCTGGAGCATGTGCCATTTTTAGTGGGTCCCGTATCTCACAGCATCCTGATCAGTATCACTTTAAACCTGCCGAAGGAGTAATCTGGCCCCTTCGCTTAGCCTGTACTCGTGGGTAACCCTAGATTTTTCATAGCTGGTGACGCCGGCAATGGTCTCGGGAGCTGGTATGCCAGCTCGCATGGTTGTGGAAAGGACATCGATTGTTTCCGTATACTTGGCAGGAGACCGGCAACAGTGATCCCCATGCATCCACTGCGACTGCTCACTGTGGCGTCCCACTAGCCTCTGAAGTTGCAAGTCACATACACGAGATAGTCGAAGTTATCCAATATGCCCCTCTCGCCTTACACAAACAAGCCCATGGTGTCCAGATGAGTTCCTTCAGGCCACGTGCCGATGTGTTCGCCTGTGGTGCTAGACAGACTACCCATGATCTAGGCGCAAGAGGGCAAACATTCATGCTGTGGGTCGATGGTTCGGCTTACAAGAGAGCAGGGTATCTAATATGGGGAGGCACTTGGGGTTAGTTATAGCAAAGATTTCAGTGCAATCCCAATCCTGTAGAAAGACCCCTTTCTTAGCTAAAGCGTCCGGTGACAAGCTGAAGTTTGGCGGCTGTGCCAGCGCTCGATCCAAAAGACTTACCATCTAAGAGTCTACGGTTAAAATTTAGCTCCAAACGAAGCCAGAAACGGTAGGTGGACCTTCCTGCCCAACCCCCAAGCGCCGCAGTTCCGGGAACACCGGTGCCACCCCTGCAGCGTGGCTCTCGGCATGATCCAAGTCTGCCATTTCCACGAGAACAAATCTGGCACTTTTTGAGTTCTTTGATCACGATTCAAGCTATCATGTGGATAGCCGCTATCATGGAGAGGATTGCATTGTATTACTTGTCTATCCTTCCTATGCAGTAGCGAAGATATTGCAAATTAGATTTACTAGCATCCCCGTCATTCGCCTCGCAGCAAACGCAGATAAATATTGACATCAATACTTTCGTAAACCACGCCGTTGACCAGGATGTTGATCTTGCCCACGTTCGCGTATAGAAGTTTGCCGACTGAGGCGTATTCGTAGTTAGATCCCGCCATCAGGTGAAGGGACCCAAATATATCCGCAGCAATTCTATAGGCAGTGGAGTAGCGCGGGTTGGACACCCCAACGGGCGGATCTATAAAATTTGGCCACTCTCTGCTGACTCGGAAGGTGGTATGGCCAAAGATATTCCTCCGGTTGCCATCGCCCGCATAGGGGAGGTTGGGCATATCTTGTTCGTCAATGTCAATGGTGATGGTGTCAACTGTGCCCCACTCGTAGGTTTCTTCTAGTTCTCCGCCCATATCGGCCGAGTCAGGGGTGTCGCAGCTGGATCCTTTCTCTACATCGCATCCATCATGATTGGCCGACGGAGATGCGCCATTGGAACGGGCCCTTCCGATTCCGGCCTCCGACAAATCTGGGCTGGAGCACGCCTGCAGGAGATAGAGCGTCAAGAAGACCATGGTGTTCCATGTCGTACATATTGACCCATCCCCCTCTCCACGGAATTGCGCGTTCTCTAGCCATTCCGGGTTCATACCGTCGGGTAGGTCGAAGGCACGGAAATGGGCATGAACCGCCCCCACTCGTCTCTGCAAGCATGGGAGGTATACCCAGGTAGGCATCAGACCGCATTGGTTCACATACATGACGTCCATACGGTACGGCTCATTGCTGACCCGCTCAATGGTGAACAGGGTCTCCTCGCGGAGCTGGCGATTCGTAGCCAGGAGGGACAGCTGGGCGCTTTTGGCGTGGTTGTGGTGTTCGAGGTAAATGTTTGTTTTCTCGCCCCATAAGGGATTGTATAGGTTTTGAAACACTACCCTATCTTGACTAGCCAAGGGGGAACTTGGTGGAGGGCGGCTCACAGCGATTGACTCCTGTAGGATTTGAAGCCGTACCTCTCGTGGTAGGTCCAGGAGTCCCTTGCTGGAAAGAGCCTGGGGAGACATATCCGATACCACAGTCGAGACGTGCCTGCGTGGTGTTTCTGATATGATAGGAAGGCGAGGTGACAGCTACTATATGGACATACTCGCAGGCCAAGATGTCTTGCCTAGAGGTCGAAGCCTAACGGTAAGAGCTGTGTGCGGTTGAGCGGGGTAATCTACCCGTGGACCCCGCCATGCTGACACATTGGTCCGACTACAGGCTCGTGCTTACACTTTTCCATGAAGTGGCGCGTGAGATCGATGTGCCAGCATCGCAGGGCCCACGGGCAGAGTCATTTTGAGAGTGGGATTGAGGAATCCCAGAGGTGTGATTTAATGCTGAGGCTGCGTACTTGCGTTATCAACAGGCATATTGAAGAGTGCTCGTGGAATCGAAACTCTAGACAGATAAAGTCTAAACCGATTAGCAAAAGCGTTATATGTCATGGCGTTGGAGGCTGGTGCCTGTTATTGGACAAACCTCCTCCCTTTGTTTCCTTGTTTGCTTGTTCGTTTGCATTTGTCCGTCTGTCCTCGGTACAGGTCATTTCGGGGCCTGTCCACATTATTTAGGTAGCTCTGTCCGGCTTTCAGAGGTACAGACAACCACAACACGGCACATTCCCATCTCGTGCTTTATCTGGAGATTTCGTCCCCACGTGCATAATCTCTTCCCACACATGGGTTTATACGTGAGAAGAAGGAACGTGTTTAACTCATTTCTATAACATGTCCGAGGGATGGTCGTAATTGTGATGGGAGAGGCTGTATCAGATGTCAAACATAATTGACATATATCAAGTATATAAGAATTCGTTTTTTTCGCGAAAGTTTTGACAATATTTGTGTTGTTTTCAAGTCACAAACGCTAGTCATTATACTTGCGCCAATTGTTAGTATTCTAGCACTACTACTAGTCGATTGACCAGATCTCACAATGACCGTCATCAAGATCAACGGCAATTCCCTCGACCCAGAAGCCCCATCCCCAACCCTTCGCAGTTTCGGCCTCGTGCAAGAGACTGCCCGGGATACCAACTACATCATAATCCAAACCAACAGTCCTCTTACGAAGGACATCAAGAAGGAGCTTCTTGATAAGGAGGTGGTTATTCAAGAGAAGGTGTCGGACGATACGTATCTCTGTCAATACAGGCCCGAGGTATGTTCAATAAGTCTCACGCATTTCCCTATCTTCGTAGGGTATATGACTGAGATGACTCCCTTTGTAGGACCTCTCAAACATTCGCGCATTGAACTATGTCACCTATGCAAACACCTATCAGCCCTACTTTGTCGTCGATTCGCGCCTCAAGCAGACCCCGGCATCGTCTTCGGCGGCAAGCCCACTCCTGCCTGAACCGGCGCCCACTTCGCACCCGGTAACGGTAGATGTCGAGTTCCACCAGGACGTCACTGCGGGACCGGAGTTGACCAAGGAACTGGCGACGGCAGCACACCTAGACCCGGAATCCCTAACCACGCAGCAGAGTAAGGCGCGAATCACGGTGCAGAGCCGCTACCTGTCCGACGTCGCCGCCCTGGACCCGGTCAAGAGCATTCACGAGGTCCATCCCGTTAAACTGCACAATAACGTCGCACGCACCATCTTGCGCGCTGATAATGTTGTTAACCCCCTCAATGGCACCCAGTACGAAGGCAAGGGCCAAATCGTGTGCGTCTCCGACACGGGGTTTGATAGGGGCTCCCTCAGTCCATCCCTAGTGCGTGCCGACTTCAGAACAAACTCTGATGTCCGCGTCGATGCCCTGTATGCCCTGGGTCGCCGCCGGACCGGTAATTCGTCCGACCCCGATGGCCACGGGACGCACGTCTGCGGCTCAGTGCTCGGCGACGGAAACTCGGCTACAATGGGTGGGCGGATCCGTGGCACCGCGCCCAAGGCTAGGCTTGTGATGCAGTCGCTGCTGACGGCGAGCGGCGACCTCGGCGGAATTCCCAATGATCTCAGGACGTTGTTCCAGCAACCCTATGACGAAAATAAAGCGCGCATTCATACCAATAGCTGGGGGAGCTCACCTAACCCCTGGTTCCAGATAAGGTACAATGACAGCTCCAAGGAGATCGACGATTTCGTCGATCAGCACCGCGACATGGTCATTCTCTTCGCCGCGGGAAATGACGGCATGGACGTCAAACCAAGCGACGGGAGGGTCGACCTCTCGCAGGTCATGTCGGAAGCGGCGGCCAGGAACTGCATCTCCGTCGGCGCCTCCGAGTCACTCCGTCCGGAGCAGAACAGGCGATACTCCATCTTCGGGTTTCCCAAACAGCCGCTGGGCTCGGACAATGTGGCCAATGACCCGGAGGGAATGGCAGCCTTCTCTTCCCGTGGGCCGACGGTCGAGGGTCTGATTAAGCCCGATGTAGTGGGTCCGGGGACCTGTATCCTCTCCACGCGCAGCTCTGCGCCAGGGATCGCGGCTGATTCGCAGGGGTGGGGCGTTAGTACTGACAGCGGATATATGTTTGAGGGGGGCACTTCCATGGCCACCCCACTGGTTGCCGGCTGCTGTGCGGTCCTCCGCGAGACACTTGTTAACAACGGCACCCCGGAGCCCAGCGCGGCATTGATCAAGGCCCTGCTTATCAACGGTGCGGTCGAGCTAAAGGGGCAGTATACGCCTACTGAGGCCGGAAAGAGCCCTAACTACGCTAGTGGCTGGGGTCGAGTCGATGTCGCTAACAGCGTGATTTTCCCCGCTTCGGAAGAAGCGGACGGAACCAAAATCACAGCTGATGAAAAGGCTGGCTTCCGAGATGAGATAGACGGCCAGGGTCTCGACACCACTGAAGAGTTCAAGCGTACCATTCCTATCGATGCTTCCACTGGCAGCCGTACTCTAAAGGTTACACTGGTATGGACCGACCGTCCCGGTGCGAACTTGCAGAATGACCTGGATCTCATCGTTAGATCCCGGAATGGCGAGACGGAGCGTCATGGGAACAGAGGAACCAAAGATTTCCCAACTAGTGGGGAGGTTCTGGCAGCGGCGCCAATAGAGGGGCCGTATGATCGGAAGAACAATGTGGAGCAGGTAGTGTGGGAGAATGTACCGTCCGGGGAGGTGGAAGTGGTTGTCAGGGGCCATAACATCATTTCAGCAAAGAGTCAGACGTTTGCCTTGGTTTGGAAGGTATCTCCTTAGGTTGTTACTCGGCTTGGGACGTTGGTGACAAAATAGTCGGAGGGATTACTGAAGTTAGTCCGGGAAGGCAGAATGCATATCCATTATGACCCGGGATAGATTTGGCCGTGACTGCGAAATCGGTGCAATAATTCTCAAGCGGATGCGTCCCCGAATGTGTAAAACGAGCGCCGGCTTGGGCTGGAGACCGCATATCCCTTTCGTCAGTTGGTCACTAGGTCGAGCCCGGATCAATCGATGGAACCATATGCTATATCAGGAGGACCAGGACTAACTTCTCGCAATGTAAACAGTAAGTCGGACTTAGACTAGCGTGACAATGGCTCTACACGAATCCAATAATCCCGGTCCAAATGTCTCCGGTAATTGGATGGTGAAACCAACCCTTCTCATCGCCGGCCCAACCTCAACAGCCTCCTCCTCCCGACCTGGAGTCACCAGGATACACATGTAGCACAGAGGCTCATTCTCCCCCAGGCCCGAGTCAGGTCTCATATCCCCCTCGTCGTTAACAATAACAGCCAAGACCAGCACGAACAGCTTCATCTTCCGGACCATCTCCGCCGATACAGAGTAATTCCGGTCAATGGTATCAAACCCGAGATATGCGTCTTCCCCGTTCCCGCTCCCAGTGCTCCCACACATGTGGCCCGTCGGTCCCGTCTTCTCTGAGAGTGATAGCGGAACTAGCGGCGCTTCGACCTTTATCCACGCATCCTTGACTCGACCGAATGGGTTATCGCCATCGATTTCGACATGATGGTCCAAGATTGTGCCCACGTCTCTGTGCGTGCCATTGAACCCAGCGGGAGTACTACCATACACTGAGGCCCACGACCACGACGGTGCGCGGTACTCAGAGACGGCCGTGCACGAAAGACTCTGCCAGCACAGCTCCTCGATCATGGTCTTTCGCCAGATACCGGCCACGTACTCGTCGTCCAATAGGCTCTGGTATACCTTTGCCACGCCAGACAGCGCGGGGAACACGTCAGAGGGGAAGGTGAGTTTGAGCCTATTATACTCCTTTACGAGTGAGTGCCAGTGGTGGATGGCTTTATCCTGACCTTCCGCCCTAGGAGTACGTGCCGTGTCTTCGCGTTTCCCAGATTCTCCCTTCGAGATAGGTTCCTTGTCGGGGTATGCGCTCAAGTGCCGGTAGGGGATACGGAGTCCGTCTTCCAAGATTGTGCCTTCGAGACACTCGAAGAAGATCTGGTCGCTGGCGAAGTGGAGGACGCGCCGAGCGAGGAGGCGTTCCTGGAAGGCCCAACCACGGGTGGCAAGGGGCTCATCGGTCATACTTAAACGGCGTGAGCGGATAACCTCCTTGGCATCGTTGAGGGGGAAGATCAACACATTGCCCGATACAGAAGGATCGGTATCGATATTGCCGTGGCTGGTTCGGGTGGTTGTCAGCGTCGTGCGTAGATAAGGTTTCCCAGGACGCTCGAAGAATAAACCCCCAGAGGTATCAGGCTTTCCTGTGGCCGCGATGGTGAGGTATGCGTTCTGGTAAACAGCCGCCATGCCGGCTGATTCGCGCTCCCAATCACGTAGGTCGTCCTGGCAAATGCAGAGGCTATCGATCCAGATATATCTTACTTCGAGGCGTCGCGTCATCGCTATTGCGTCTTGGAATGTGGGTGGCAGGTCGGAGAGGCTCATACCCTCCTTTCTGGCACTGAGCAGAGAGCGAGTAGTCGTGTAGGCGTTGGAGTCTCCCCAGCAGTAGCTGAGAGCCGTGTAGGTGCCACTAGTCCCTGCACCGGGCTCGACTAGCCTGACTGTAGTTTCAGGCCCCGGCCCGCCCAAGTCGATGAGACGCGTAGGTAGCGAGGAACCATGGCCTGTGCAGTTTTCGTGGGTGTCACATGCTCTAACCCATGCAACACTGCGGTCCAAGGCGTTCTCGTCTGGTGGGCCGTTTATGGGACGCCCTGGGAAAACCACAGCCAGCGGGTTATCATCTAGTTCGAGAGGAGCCGGATTAGCCCTTGAGGACAAAGACCAACAACCCACTTATCCGGAAGATGGACGTGGCTGGATAACAATAGAGAGAAAGGGGAGGGAGCATGACATGAAATGCTAGGTACAACGAGAAATGAAAATCGAAGAACAACCCACCGTCGTCGATGCATAACCCAAATGTTGCAACTATGAACAGAGTATTCTCTGGCTCTGATGCGCACTTTGTCGACACCCAGAATCCATCCCCGCCCTCTCCCCGCTTTGTAATCCACAGCTCGAAGCTCGGATCGCCCCGTTCCGCGGGCACCTCTGGGTATTTCGCCCTCCATTCCTTCTCACTCGTGAGGTCGGCTAGTAAGCCATCGGCTCCCGTCTCGATCTGCCGGCACAGCTCACAGCTGGCGGCGCTCGCGGCGCGCAGAGCTTCCAGACTCAGGTGGTGGGGGAAGCCGAAGGGGGTGGGAATGGGATCATTTTCCTCTCTGTGCACTAGTTTTTGGAGGTTGGGGCGACCGGATACGGTTCGGCGATAGGAGTCGTCTGGGAAGGGGGGGAGAGATTGGAGGGAGATGCTTTGACATAGCTGGCATAGGGTTGCTGAGGTCATTTTGGTTAATTTCGAAGAGGACAGGGTGCCGACTAGGTGCTCCAATGATATGGTTTACAACAGATTGTGAATTTGGCTCGAAAAGGGGGGTGGAAGTGAAAGAGTTAAGATGTAGGAGAGCAACTGTCATCATCGAATGCTTAGAAAGAAATGTTTCCTGTCTTTCTCATCCCATTGCGTCCATGCCCCCCGTTTCGCTGGCGAATAGGTTGGGAGGAGGGAGAGGCAGGCTCTCCACTACGACGATCCCTTACTACAACACGGCTCATATTGCAGTGTGCTGACTGGTGGGTCGAAGGTACGGAGGAGGAGAAGGCAGCCAAGATCTTACCCCGCTTTAATTCCGTTGTTGTTTGCATATTATTTTTACACATTACCAGCGCCCGCAATGACCCTCTGAGCATGTTCTTCCTCAGCATCATCTTGTTGAAATGAAATGGCGTCGCTCACGACTCTTCCGGCCGAGATAGTCAGACAGATTCTCATCGACACTCTCCTCTCCGAGTATGATCCGCCCGCCAGTCCTCCCGAAAGTCAAGACCGGGTTTATCTTCACAGGTCGCATGGTGTGTGGCTTAAGACTAAGGGTCTTGAGAACCCTGCTGTAGCACACCTCCTAGTCAACCGCCTCATGAACCAGCACGTCCAGGCTATCGCGGTCACCGAAGATTCTATCCACAACTATGCACTGGATGTCATATTATCAAGCTGGCTAGCCTCTAGACTACATGGACCAGAGTTCCCATCCTGACGCAGCATGTAAACAACCGTTCACACGACCTTTCGCATCTTCAACCCTGGGCCCGAATTGGACTCCAAATTCAATCGATGGGACCCCAAGAATGGCGGCATCAGCCCTGGCGTGTGGAATCCCTACGACTTACTCACCTCGTTCCTCCACAACGGACCGCTGGCACGATCAGTTCCTCTCCGTATACAGGATCGCTTCTGCCACTACACAATGAGAAATCTTATTATCGATGTTTTAGCCCCACCGGAAGATGAAGATCACACAATCACCGTGCCAAGAGCCCTGGGTCAGCGTTGGGACGAGCAACCAATTCGCAAGGCTTTCGCCATGGCCGCCCGCGAGGGCTGGCGGCGACCGCCGGGTACAGAACCGCGCATCGAGCCTACTGAGAAGCTCGGGATCTTCCTGTACGACTGGATGAGGAGTCTCCTGGTTCTAGGCAGCCACATTGACTATGCTACCATCCTTTATGAAGGTATCCTGGACAGCATAGAATTTCGAGTAAACGGAGGAGTCCGATGCCACATCGACATGGAGAGCTGGCTGTCCATGGTTGAGCCAGAATATAGGCCTCAAAGGGAACGTGGCCAAAGGGAGAGGTTCGGCCAGTGGAAGCAATGGGTGACGGAGAAGAGGCATCTCAGGCGCCTGGGGCACGGCGCGTCTGGGAAGCGACCGCACGATAGTATTTTGTTCGTAATCGGGGGCCCGAAGCACGGTAATGGAAAACTGACCTGCGAATAGGTATTTTGATCAACCGTGAAGAAGATGCGGCGCCGCCATCCTACCATCTTTGCCTTAACCGATGACAAGATACTGTTAGACCTATTGGGGCCATGTCAAATGAAACCCTGAGCTGCGCGGCGTTTTCGACGTCCAGTACCGGAAGAGTCTTAGGGGCATCAGCATTCATACTACGGGATTAGTGTAGCTTAAGATGGGCTTGAAGGGGGTGATCTGCTGGATATTTCAGCAAAGCAGAGGCTTGATTGTAATACTGGAGAGATGGCCTGACCGCTATGAAGAGTTGTATCGTGGAGTAGGTAGGGCCTCACCTATTTTGGGGAAGAACTCTCAACATTGGTTGAGTATCACTCATGGGTAGTTAGTTCGACAGTATGCTCTCTAGCCTGTGCTTCGCCTGGTCATATTATGTAAAATAATCCATTCATAATACATTGGATATCTTCTGTCCTCTGTACAAATAAACGTTAAAGGACCTACGGTGGTGATAACTGCACTAGGCACCAAAGGAGAGGAATGGTACAGAGAGCATATATGACGACTCTAAATTCCATCACGATGGGGCAAAGCTATCACTAACCTTCTCTCCCTTTGGCTTCTCATTGGAGGAGGAGGGTGGAGGAGACCGGCGGTGTTCAATCTCGAAACGATCTCCGTTATCCCCTGGCCCCAACGGCTCCATGGCACGCTGCCACCGGAGTAAACCGATCACGTCTGAGGCCCAGTGCTGAGAATGACGCCGCCTATTCGGGGGGAGCTCTCCTCCCTCGTCATCCCATTGCCTCCCTGGTGGCTTGACCGTCTCACAAAGGCGTTGGATAAACGCGACATTCTCGTGGGTCACCCAGCCGACTTGCTGCATCCATACGGATGTCTCGTCGTACATCGGATGAGAAAATGGAGCGCTGTACGCAAAGCTCATGTCAAATCGTTGAGAGCCGACAACACGGGCCAGGTGTCCGCATACGCCTTTCTCGACGTCTAAGTAGATGGCGTGCTCGTCCTCAGCGTAGGATTTGTATCCGACAAGGAACACTGGCGTGTGCGTAAGTTCAGAGGGCATTGTGGCGGTTGACATGAGCGACTGACCTGGTGTGTGGTGGTACCGACACGAAGTATCCCGTTTTAGTATAAGGCTGTTGTGTGTGACTATGGGATGCAAGGCTTGCTTGGTCTTGTTGGACGAGTCGAGTCTGCAACAGGCCGGGTGGTGGCTCTTTTATATTAAAATTTCGTTCCTTGTTTGTATTGGGGAAGGCTTCCCACTGGATTATTCAAAGCGGGTAGATATCCCTTTCAGCACCAGACAAGCTCCCATGACAAGAAGTATTGTCTTTGACATTTCACATGTTTATGCTGCAAGATGTCATCAACCTCTCTGGGTAGACCTTTGTTCCAAATATGATCCTGGCAAAATAAGAAGGGCGGCAAAGAGCAAAACATGTGCTGGCCTAGCCGGCGTTGAAACTGGACCGCAGGCTTGAACCAGTGGGGCATCCGTCTCCTTTTGATGCCACTAGAACTCGAAGACGTCGAGGTTGTGTTGGGTGAACTTATACCACTGGAACTCGAAGATGCCGAGCCGGTGTTGGATGGACGTATACCACGATATCATCATACGTATATTAACCTTGGGCTTATCACCTCGGCTTCGTGCTATTTCGCGTACCAGTGGGCTTCGGGCTTTGTTAGGTTCAAGATTATGTTTTGTCCTTGTTACCATCTGAAGACATGACCCCGGCCTAGGCTTTGTAGTTGTTCATAGCTCCCAGCTAGAGCCATTCCCCAATGACAAGTTTAACCACAGGGACAAAACTACCCCGTCTTCGATTCCACTTGATATTCCCATGGCTTTGCCCCCCTCCAACATGGGGAAGAAGGGGTTACCTCCTCTAATCGTTTCTCCGCAGCTTCAACCGTGCCTAATTATAAAGCTACTAGGAGGTCCCAACCGACACAAAAAGGTGCTACATGCAGAATTCAGGCTTGATTTAGTGATATAACATTAAGTTTGAGGCCAAGGACACACACTTGAGTCCACCGCGATCAAGTCAGTCATTACTTGGAAGCGTCCACGAACAAGAAGTATGTCTGATAAATCATCGTCCTCAAATCCGCTAGTATTAGATACGGATTCAATATTCCCTGCAGGTCAATTGGTAGCAACCTGCCTATTGAAGGTAGGATACAATAGGATGGATGAAGGTAGGTTACAGTAGGATCAAGGAACAGTGGGGGCAGGATGTAGGTTGCAATAGGAGTTAGTTAAGTCCGATGTAAATCCCGATATAAAGATACGAGAAGATTCATCGAAGTGCTTTTTTACTCTCTTTCCACTCATTATCATGGGAATTTCTATCAATGTCAGGGTGTCTATTCTACTTCTGCGATGGCTAAAGTGTGGTTTGTGACCGGCTCCTCCCGCGGCCTCGGCCGTGCCATTGTCAACGCGGCTTTGAATTCCGGCGGATCGGTGATCGCAACGGCTCGGAACATCGACACACTAATTTCTTTGGTTGAAGAGTTCGCGGAAAGATTCCTCCCTCTTCAATTGGATGTCACGAAGGACGACGACGTTATCAACGCCGTCAAGGCCGGGTCTGAGAAGTTCGGTCGCATCGACGTCGTGGTGAACAATGCGGGGTACGCCAATGTCGACTCTATCGAGGATATCAAGATTGAGGACTTCCGCGAACAGCTGGATACCAACTTCATGGGTGCTGTATACGTCACGAAAGCAGTACTACCACTCCTGCGACAACAAGGCAGCGGACACATCTTCCAAGTATCGACCATTGGTGGAAGAGTCGGCACTCCCGGCCTTAGCGCCTATCAAAGTGCAAAGTGGGCTTTGACTGGGTTCTCAACTGTTTTGGCCCAGGAGGTTGCTCCTTTAGGGATCAAGGTTACGATCCTGGAGCCGGGTGGTATACGGACCGATTTCGCCAGCTCGTCAATGCGGATAGGCGAAATAACCGACCCTTACAAGCAAACTGTTGGCGCGTTCGTCGCGGTGCTTGGTCCATTCGTGGGCAAGGAGCCATCGCTTCCGGAGAAGGTCGCTGATATTGTTGTTAACCTTTCCGCGGCCGAAGATTCTCCACTCCGACTTCTCATCGGACCGGATGCGGCCGACTTTGCTTCAAAGGCAGCGCAGGCGCTTGATGAGTCGGACCGGAAGTGGCTTGACGTTACGGCGTCATCCACTTAATAGCAGAAGACGTCATATGTAGTAGGGGTGGGGATTAGATGCGATTAATCAAAGTATTATTTACTAAAAAATTATCATGGCCAAGTTGCTCAATAGTGGACCACTATGAAGTTAAATCCACGTCTTTCAAATTCACACGGGACAGTAGAAACCTAGACTCATCTCACAGCGTTGATGCACGTTCAGATGCCATATCCACTTGAGGGAGAATAATGTTACACGGTCCAGGACTCCCAGTACCTATATCTAGTGCTATGGTGTAATAACGTACCGTTTAAGAAGACGTTTCCCAGGGCTTCTGGGTGCAGGGTGTTAGTTCATTTGAGTTGGAGGTCCTCTAAACCAGTGAAGTGGAAGGAGGACATATGTTTCAGGCGGAAAGTTCTATTCCATGAGAAGATAATATAGCCTAGACAAACATTACAGCTAAGCACAAGCTAAACAAGGCTGAAACAAACAGACCAACTGATGAGAACATGCCACCACCCCTAACACCACCAGTCTATGGGCTGAAATACCCCCCAAATGTCAAAACGAATAATACAATAGCTCATTCCCTTCTAGATTCTCTAGATATTGTTTGTGCCATCCTCGTCAAAGTTCTCATCAAAGACAAGCCCGTTAGGCCTAGCCCTGTTGATGTTCAGGGGGAAGTTCTCGTTGGTGATGGCGAGCTTGGCCGCGCCCCAGTCGTGCGTCATCATGCTGTCGCGCATCTCGACGGTGTCCCAGCCGTGATATCCGATCAGGGGCCCCGTGATCCACTTGCGCCAGTGGTTCTCGGGCCCACCGTTTCCAAAGTCTGCTTTACCCGCGAAGCGGAAGCAGTGGGTGGACCCGCCGTCCTTGTGGTAGACCGCAGTGGGCTTGCCGTCGCCCGCGGACGTCCACTCTATCTGGGTGTTCTCACGGATGTCATAGCCCGAGTGCTGGCTGACGGCGACGTGCGTCACGTAGTTATCGCTCTGGCGCACCCACACGGCAATGTGCTCCCAGTCGTGACGGTGGCCCCCCACCTCCGCTGGCGTATCCTTCTGGAAGTAGTACGCGTACATGATGACGCAGTAGCCACTGTTGCAGCGCTGGCGTGAGTAGACGTTGGAGCGCTCAAGCATCTCCTCGTTGCGGCAGTACTTCTGCGGCGGCCAGTTGTTGGGGTCGAGGCCCAGGGCGATGTCGCCGTTGGGGCCGATCGCCGGGACGTTGTAGCAGCTGTCCGTGTCGAAGTCTAGGCCGGCTGGAATCGCTTATCCAACTCTGGTGCGCGCCCAAAGATGGGGCCTGGAGGCGGCGGCTCCTGCTTCTCTGGCATCATGAAGGGGGGTTCGTTTTGTCGTCCCTGGATAGCAAGTCCCCACGACATTGGCAGGGACGAGAGGGCAAGGAGGCTCAAACGGTACTGCATCGTGTGCCAAGCCGAGTTATCTGCTTATATAGAGGGCTAGGGGAAGAGATTGGTAAAAGAGAAACGGGAAACGAAATTTTGATTTCTGAAGTGTGAGGTTCTAGTGGAAGGTATAGCTTGCTGAACTGCTTGTGCTTGGAGTCGTGGTTTGACACAAATGAGAGGGTTTTTGCCAAGCTTTATAGTCGTGAATCTCTCTGCAACTCTCTTTAGAACCCCTTATTTGATAGCCCTATATTCTGTAGGATTTTCGTCGCTGCTCCTCGTCGTCGACCAACATTTCAGCTCCATACTAATGTCCAATTATTGCGGCTTTGTGAAGTGCCATGGATAGTGGCTGTACTACTGGAAATAAGCGCACAGCCTTAAGGCTTGAGCCTGCCATTTTACATTCCATGAGACGACGATATAAATTCCTACCCTGCGGTTAGATCGGCAACACAGTAATAGGACCGGGCAAAGAGTTTGGTTGGAAAGGATGGCTGGGAGAAATATTGCAAAGGGCTACAACACACCTCGTCTATCCAACCACTAACAGATGGGGTGGCTTGTTCAAAAAGTGTGGGAGATAATATGCTCAAGTCCGATCATTGCCGTTTTCTGAGTGGCTATGCTTTTGGAAACACCCATATGCTTGTCCTTGCGCGGCCCCGACGACTCCTACCTCACACCGACGGTAACCATACCATCGAAGCTGAAAAACAACTGGGGCTACGAGGGATTCATAATAGTCCTTCCGGATGTTACTTCTATGGTGTCGTGATGGCGAAGCAACTGATCTTCGTATTCAGCCATAAGCCCCAATTTCATGTGAGGCTCAAATGACCAACTGGGTTGTGGGGGCGGCCCTGTTCCTACGAGCAGACGTTATGGGACCCAAAGGCGTATTTCAAGTACGATTGAGAAATCTGGCGTAAATGTTTCAACTCAGCTGTCGATAGAAGGGGTTGTTTACCTGCATATAAGGAATCATGTTTCCATCATCGCTTGAGCAATATGAACTGAACCCTCAAGTCATTGAGCACAGCTGCCTTATCGCTAGTCGCTAGTCGGAATAGCTGAGGGTAGACCCACAAATAGACTAGGAAGGTAGAACTACTGTGCTATCCCTATGAGCCGTCACACCGATACCGCAGCAAACGTCGGCGATATGGATGGTGAGTCCCTCGATGGAAAAGTAACGGATGATGAGTGAAATAAACGGTGGTTCAAGGGGTAGGCAGGCTATTTGCCCCTTCATCGCCCAGGTGTTTCGTTTCGCTACCTGGCCGAGCATGATGAGACTTGTATTTGTACGGCAGCCCGAGGCAGATGGGATCCAATCTGATTATTTTAGCACTCGGACCGTGTATGACGCAAGTCCAAAAGGGACACAATATCACAGGCTTGTTAAGGTAACACAAGAGGAAAATAGTTCATTCAGATGGAACAGACTATTGGTAGATAGGCGAATCGTCAAATTTGGTTGCCCGTCGGGATGTTCTCTCTGTCCTCAGTGCTCTCACCCGAATTATACCATACCACAGCTACGTTAGAACTAGCTGCTTCAAAACTTCTCAACAAACGGCCGTAGATCAATCTCCTGCGTAAAGGCCGACCTGTGCTGCGTGTGTAGGTTCCAGTAGCTCTCTCCAATCTACGCGAAAGTTAGACACAAAGTTGTCCTCTCCGTCTTTTGACCGTGAAATCGGGGAGAGAATAAACTTACCGCCTCTGGCTCCAGCTTCCCGCCCTCAACTCCGCCGTTGACGACCCACTCCCTCGTCCTCGGGATGTCAATCACCCCGTCCACAATAATGTGCGCGACGTGCACACCCCGCGGGCCAAACTCCCTGGCCAGCGACTGGCCCAGCGCGCGGAGGGCGAACTTCCCCGCGGCGAACGTGCCGAAGTTCGAGGATCCTTTCACGGAGGCCGTGGCGCCGGTGAGGAGCAGGGTGGGCGGGTAGGTGGACTTGTCGACCGACTCGAGCAGGGAGGGGAGGACCTTTTGGGCGAAGACGAAGAGGCCGCGCCTAAATCTCACGTTAGATAATCCATCAGGAGAGGCACAAGAGATTAGGAAGAAATGGGGAAGAGAAAAAGAGGTATCAGTGGGAGGGAAATCTCTTACGGTGCGGCGCTGAGTGAGGCGTCGAGTTCCTCGACAGAGACGTCCAAAAACGGCTTCCTAGCGAACCCGCCATTGACGTTGTAGATAGCCGCGGCGGCTGTTGCACCAGGCAATTCCTTCTTGACCGTCTCCAGCGCCGACGACAGGGACGCCGGGTCAGTGGCGTCGGCCGTGATTCCCAGAGCCTTGCCACCCGACTCCTGTATCTCTTTGATGATACTGGTGTAGTTGTCGGGGTTCCGGGCTAGTAGGACGACGGGATATGTCTTCGCGAATTTGAGCGCGGTGGCACGACCTGGGTTCTTGTTAGTCGGGTTGAATGGGGAGGCGAGGATTTGCTGACACGGACCTATTCCGGGGCCAACGCCGGCGATGATGGCATAAAGAGCGGTAGTGGCCATATTTAATGTATATCGTGGGATACTAGATTTGAGGTATGTTGGCAGCCACTGGGCTCAATGTATGGTCACTCTGATATATCACGCGAGGTTTAGTATCAGATCATTGTCTACCATCCGTTTCCCGACATTCGGCTTACGCCCCTCTTATAAGCATTTTCCTTGATTTGAAATCACCACAAAGCTTAAGTAAGCCCCCTCCCAGCATCATCGAAGGCGCATATGACGGAATTAAGACGATTGGAAAGCGAAGACACGTCCTTGGATATACTGTCCCGTGTAGATAGACTCATGGGATGAAACCTCTGCGACTGTGGTTAAGGAGGAACGACGCTGGAATGAACTGTTAGACAAGAAAGGGAACCACGATGAGTAACCGAACTTGGTAATCGTCGCCACTCTACGAATCCGTGCAATTGCGCCAGGTACTCTCCCGGTCTACCCGCTCGAGTGTAAAGCTGGCGATGAAGGATAATCACTAAGATCCAATAAGATAAGGCCCAAATGTATCATGATCAATGTTAATCTGGGCTACCATTTACTATTTAAACTGCCATCAATACCATGCATGTACTTGTTATGTTCTTTCTTAGTACGTAGTCAATCTAAGCCATTATCCAGAATATCTCCTAATCAAATCTCTTCTAGGAAGATACTTCACGAATACAAATACAATTACGAGAGTACTGATTGGGTTAAGGTAGCGCTTACTTCAAACTGGACAGATACTATTCTTTGGGTCTACATAAAGAGCAAGCAATACAAATAGCATTTGCCCGGTATTTGTGCAAGCGGTGAATAATACCAAGTGGAGGCAGGTTTTGCTAAACAGGAAACCGGAGGTACCCCTCCGTGGCAACCCGGTTGATGATACTCCTCAGCAGTCTGGCTTCATCCAAAGTCGGCAGCACCGTCTTGCTCCTGTGAGAAAGGACTCGTCCACAAACCAGCGGTTATGCCTCCAATGAACGACCGTATCCTTGCAGTATTCCGCGATCTAGATTTTGAACCAAGACATAGCCCACCCTAACACTGAAACGCTACCAGCTTGCCCTCCCACGGTATCAAATGTGCTGTCGTTGTTCTCTTCGCCCTCAATGCCATTATGCATTTCCTCTCCGTTACAACGATTTGATAGCAACTTCAACATCAACTTCGACCCTTCATCTCGAAGTAACTCGGGAAAATACCGTTCCACAATGTCTAGAGGCGATAGACCCGGCTGGCAGGGGAGTTCCGGGTGTCTTCTCGTCCTCGCATTGGGGTCAGCGCCGTGACTGATGAAAACCTCGAATATGCGAGCCCAAACTTTTGCCGCGTCCCCCGTTTGACAATTCAACTGGCTGGACCTCGGTGTCGAACGGGTTTGAAGAGCTGTAAGGTCGCACACTGCAGCCTGCATGGCTCGCTGCCAAAGCGTAATGTCGCCGTGTAACAGGTTTGGATCAGCGCCGCTCTGCAAGCTTGTCTCCACAAGTCCGGGGTCAGGCCTCCGGGTGGCTCCATCCCACTTGGTGGAGGTCGGCGAGATGGCTTGCATAAGCAAGTACTGATTTACATCCTGATCGACTATCCTGCCGGAGTTGTACTTCATCGCTGTGTAATGGGAAAGACCCATGTCGACCGCGATCTGGTAGAATGTGCTTGCTTTACCCCTAGGCTTGATGCCGGGTATTTCAATCCCGTAAGACCAATGGTGGATACTTCCATCCAGGTGAGCACCCGTAAAGGTGGTGTGGTCGACGCCTGTCTGTGCGAGCCTTTCAGAGCAATGTCCAGACGGGAGTGCTACAGATTTTGGCATAGAGTCAGGGGCATCTCGAAAGCTAGAGACGGTATCTTCGAAATCAGCATCCTCGTCTCTGAAATCATAATTGAAACACCCTGCACTGCCAAAATGAAGTTGAGTCGACTCGTTCTCGGCTAGAATTAGAGATTTTGATAGAAAAGAGATGTCCTGTGGGATCCGATGCCGTTGTGGCGGGGAACACCCGCTCTGGCTTCCCGCTGAGTTGCTTCCGGACCAATCCTGCTGGTAAAGCACGTTTGACTTTCCAACTCTCCATTGGTGCGAAGCTGTGATGTCGAGCTGGTCCAGCAATTTCGGGAATGCAGTGCTCAAGTCTGCCTCAGCACCCTTGGCGTATCTCAGGGCACTCATAATAAGAGCCATGTCAAGCGGATTGTTGGGCCCAACATCCATGCTTTTGAGGTTAAGAACGCACGACCTCAGCATACAGAGGTTAGGACTAAATCCTGTCCCTGAAGTGCGAGACACGAGCTCCCCCCAAAGTTCGCGCTTCGCCAACCAGTCGGACACTGTCCGGTGCAGGAACACAACCTTTGAATCCGGAGTAATGTCCGAGAAACGGATGTCGTTGGACTCCAGGAGACCGGCGCAAACACTCTTCAGCCGGGCGTCCATCATACGGCACCTTGTCGAAATCTCGTGGTTGGTAAGAGGTCGTATCTGATCGGCTTCGGCCAAGGTCTCGTCTTCATCGTCAGCCCAGGATAAGTTCAGCAGTGTTAGGTGCCCCGGAGATATTCCCTGGGCAGCTCGAACTATCTGAAATATCTGGGAAGCTTGCTCGTGATAAAAGGGGTCCATGTTCTCAAGTATATGCGAATACAGCGCCTCCAGATCCCCTGGGAGATAGTCGACTCTTTTCTTGAGATCGGAGATGCGGTTGTAGTCGCATAAACCATGCAGTAGAGACTTGACCACGAGCTTAACCCATAGAAAGACACCTCTGGCCTTGGAGACGATCTCGTCTATCAGACCTGTGACTGCTGCCGGATGTTGTCGAGAGATTTGTACCATGTACTTATGGCTGTGCAATCGGGATTGGACATAGTGGCTAATGTCGCCATGTGTGAGGTCCTGAAGCCTTAGATGCGGTGACTGGCCAAAAGCTTGTTCAAATACCAGGAGAGGCCTGCTAGATAGGCACAGCTTAATATTAGGCGACCTGGCGTATTCTTGAACGAGGTCCACGACTTCCAGGTAATCACCGTCGTACTCGTCCAGCCCATCGATAAGCAAGCATATCTTCACCCTTTGCTGCAAAATATCGAGTAGCACTCGAAGTGCACGCTTCAGACGAATCATAGTCCAAGGGTATACCTCTTGGGATAAAAAGCAAGGATTCATTGGAATCCGTCGAGAGACAACTCCCGACGCCCGAAAATTCCAGGCATCCCAAGCATCCGGCATCACTTCCGAGAGCAAGTCTCGGTGACCTTGCAGGATTTCGAAGAGGAGAGACCTGAGGAGTCCGCGCTGAGATTTTTGGTCATCATCTCCGGTGTTCCAGAAGAAGAACGCATATGTCTCGGACGGCATTGAGCCCGCCCACTGCTCAAGACCACGTCTTGTCTTGTCGTTATCGTAGATGTAGCGCATCAGTGTTGACTTCCCCGAGCCAACCTTGCCGTTGATCCAGAATATACCACTTCCTTGGCGCAACCAGTCTCCAAAATTGCTGAACTGGCCTACGCGAGGACACCCTTGTTCTCCGTAGATCCACTCAAAAGTTTGGTGGTAAGGAACCTCGAGGCTTTCGCGGCGGTCCGTCAATGTCACGAAGGACAAGCTCTCCAGAATCCCGCTCTCAACCATCAGAAGCCGTATCTCTTCTTCGACTCGGGGATCCCCGGTATATCCATCGACTTCACATGAGTCAAAGACTTTTGGGCCTCTTGGAGGCTGCAGACTACCAACGGGGCCCAGCTTGCCCATAAAATAGTCTTCGATCCGCTGGGTGTACATTGTCTCTCTTCTGGCTTGACCCTCCTGTATTTCGAGGAGCTTTTCGGCTTGATCTCGAAGCTGATGTGCGAGTTGATCACGATCATTGAGAAACTGGTCCAAGATAAGCCGTGTGGACCGACGGAGCTGGTGCGACGCGTGCAACTGCTGCGAAGCGAGCCCGTTAAGTGCGCCACTATGCTAACATTAGCTTGATGTAATGTAGAAGCAGAATAAACTTCTACGGAAGGATACAGACCGGAATGACATTAAAATGCGAAACTCGATCTCGGCACGGAACTCATGGAGTGTTGCTGACAGCGCTTCTATCTCTTTCTCGTCCCACACACTGCGGAACGCTTTTCGGAAGGCGTCCCACCTTTTGAATATCCTCGACTTAGGACCCTCGACTTCCTTGGATGAATAGTCGATAGGTTGTGTCTTTCGTGGCTGACCCGCCCGTCGGCTGAAAGTAGGCTCTGGCAGCTTGGCCGTCGCCTCTTTATTCTCATGTTGTTTTCCGGTATCTTTTCCCTCTTGGCCGTCATATCGCTTTCCCTCCTGAGGTTTGTCTTTAACCGCGACAATACTCTCCAGTCGCTTCAGTAGCTCATTCCCAATCTCCACGCACCTTATGCAAAGCCGGTCAAGAGCCTCATCATCTTCATACTGGTCGCCATTAGCTAACGCCGCTTGGGTGAGGGGCCGGCTTTCAGGCAACTTTCTCTTTAGACCCTGGACGAGGGTCATGAGATCTGTTGTTATGACTTCCACGTCCACAGCCTCAGACAGTACACCATTTGAGGATCTGTACAATTTTCGATACTTGGACAACAATTTGCTGCCAAAATCCACGAATTGGGCAATACTAGTGGCCACAGATAGTGCTGCGAGCGGCTCCATCTTTGCGAGCTGGGTCGATGACTGGGGTTGCTTGGGATGGTTTGGGAAGTATGATGCACGGGGAATAAAAGGGGGCGTTAAATAAAGAGCACAAATACGGGTGTAATTGTGGGGGAAGTAACCTTTTAACTTGGCACATACGGAGTGCAGCCAGATCGTTTTGCTTCAGCCACTTTCCATTACCCTTTCACGTGTCCCTCCATGGTGCTTAGCATGGGTTTGGCCAGCGGTTCCTCTGAGCGAAGCGAGGCTCACAGAGGTGCAAGTGTAAAAATAGCCTGCAGCCTTTATTGGCGAGTATATTCGCTATCCATGCCCTCTCAGTGCCGAAATCATGTTGTGGCACCTGAACTTATATTGCCTGACGTGGCATGACCCACCCTATGATGTATCACAGGGGAGAAAGGGCACTATTGTGCATCCCGTCGTGACCACGATGGATGATACCCACCTTCAACCTGTGGGATACAGGTACTTTGCTTTCCAGATACTCTGTAATGTAGAGAAGGTGTGCCAGTGGCACCACATGAGAGCTATTGAAGGCATACTTGGTAAACAAGGAAAGACGATGGAGGCTAAGTAGTGTGTGCTGTCCCTGCCCTACACCATGAATAACAACATTTCCGTATACATCAGCTCATCTTGCCTTCGTATTCTTCATCCAGCCTTCTCTCCGAATTCCAGGGATAAGGCTAGGATTGTTACATAATGGGCCATCTCTCCCTATGCTTCGACCCATTCCAACGAGATATCCGGTCGCTTCCAATACCCCCGGCCTTCACTGTTAGGATCCTCCTCGATAACTACAGCATGTTCGGCCCTGTCGATACCACGAATTTCTTGTAGGATGGGGAACCGCTCATCTTTTTTCTCCATCAGCTCCTCGACTTGCTCATCGATCTCGACAACCTTCCCCTTCTGATACCCGTACAGGCAGAGATACTCCAGCGAGGTGGGAAGAGCATCGACGAGACGATATGGCAACTGCCTGATTAGCTTATGCCTCGGGGTGGTATGCTTGTCAACATAGTCCTCGTATGTCGGGCCGACGATGGCTTCTATGTTGATGCTCAGGTGCGTCAGGGCGGTATAGTGGCGCAAATCTATGACCCTCCCATCTTGGTGCTCAGGCTTCTCGATATCCTGTGGACGAAGGGGCCCCTCGCTGCTGGCGTTATCGATGGAAAAAAACTCATCTCTCACGTAATTGCGGTATCTTCCCTTTTCTTCCTCATACCCGGTATACCTGACATCCTCATCGCGGCCGCTACTGCAGTGATCCATCCATACATAGATGGCTTCTCCCAGGTCCATATCTAGAACGCGGAGGGTACTCTTATGCTGCTCGAGAGATCTGCCGACGAGTCCGACGAGGATTATTGGTGTCCCGCCCTTGGTGTGCCAGAGACCACCCAGCGAGAAGGACATCTCTTCCAGGCCGATGGGGAGACGGATGATAGTTGATAGCATCTCACCCGACATATCGGAGTGCCCGAGGTGTATTTTCTTAATCCGTGACGTTTTCGGGGGGAATATTCGTCGTACGACGTCGTACTCCATCACAGCCTCCATCGAAACGCTCGAAATCTGCAGAAGACGGTGGAAGTACCTGAACTGGTCGAGCAACTCAACCCTATCGTAGGTGTCGCCGTCCCTATGCAATATATCACCCCCGTAGTATTCGACATGCTGTAGTTTCTGGAGTGCTGGTGTGGAAGTCAATCCATAGTTCGACCGGAGAAGGTACTGCCTGAGGGGGCCGCTCTGAACCCTGCCCAAATACAGTGTGGTGATATTCGGGGATAGCGATATTATGAGGGCTGCGGCTGTGGAGGCGTAGTGTATGTACATCATTTTCTCGTTGGCGTCGTTTAACCCAGAACCGCGAAGAGAATATTTGTTGGGATCCAGAGTAGGTCTCGCCTTAACCGTCTCCCGCCACCAGTCCAGTGAATCTTTCATCTGCTGCAGCGTTTCCAGAGGTAGATCCAGGCTGTCGACATGGTTGCGTATAGCCGCGTGCTGGCCGTCGCTAACAGTGAGGGGGACTCGGCTGGCGTGCGGGCAGTGGAGGCTCCAAAGGTATACAAGATAGTCCAAATCAAAGACGAACTCTTGGACCGAATGAGCGAGCTCGGGTCTCTGGAGATAGGCAGCGATGAGGGGGTAGGCGCGATCGGCGTCTGAGTAGCCGGATATGTTAACTCGCTCATACTGGAGCGTCATAGAGCTGGGGGCTGGCGTCATGACGACGGCGCTCTGCGTGTTCCACGAGGCGGCGTGCTCCCGCCTGGTCTGCGGCTGGACTGGCGGGACGAATAGGGCCAGCTGTATTAGCTCTAAGAGCACATTGATCCGAGGATAATAACGTATCTCAATACTCGGCGGTAGTGACTATGTTGCGTCGTAGACAACAGAGTGATATCCCCGCGTTTCTTCACTGAGGAAGCGATAAGAAAATTAGGCAGCCCAGTACTGAATAGCGGTATCCATATGTGACCAATATTACACTCTGATGAGGTTGCATCAAGCCCACTTGAACAACGCACGAGGTAGGATTATGACTGACTAATATATCCTGAGTTGTAAATTGACGTGGGCCGATGTAGAATTTGCGCATGACACAAGGAGCGCAACCTGTGTTAGCCAAGTTGGAGTCCAAGCCATCATATCCGTTTCCATTACATGGTTTGTTTAGGGGTAGGTGATGAAGTATCAAAGCTGTGATTTTGGGAATGCGAAGCACACATGTCAAGGCAGGCGTGAGGCTTGATGTCGTCCCCATCAACCCAACCAATTCTGATATCGAGCTCTGGTTCGATCGCGTCTTGGTGGTAGCGATGGCCAATGTATCCGGAGTTGTGACAACCAGTTGGACAATGCCTTCCTTGTAGATTGATTTGCAAATGTCAGCAAATGCTTGCACTCATGCACTACGCACTCTTCTCCAACGTATATGGACTACTTAGAGGAAGACATGAAGCGATCGGAATGTGCCAGGGGGCTCCTTGTGTCACGTCTAGAGGTGTAGAAAGAGAACACAAAGGAAGCAAAGAGAACAACGCCCTTGCCGCCCCACATCATCTCACCAACTACTTGAACGAGTCGGTGATATGAAGGAGCTGGATCCTTACTACATAGAATAGACTATGTTCACTCCACTGATGTCAGAGAGCGCCTCCCTATTTGGTTGTCTTCATGCCTTCTTCCCCCACGCCCCTCCACGGTACTCAGCGTCCTGCTGGACATCCCCGGGAGCCCTAGCTCCCAGCTATAATATTACAAGTTAGACTTGATTGTACTAACAGCGATTTTTTATAGAATTTCAGCAGTGTAGAGTCCACGTCGCCGACGTATATCTCATCCTCCCACCCCTCTGAGCGAAAGGAAAGAGGCGGAAAATTACTTACAGCAGCAACCTGTCGTATGGTGGGCTCTTTGGATGGAGCTGCCGCGACCGTGTTGGCCAGCGCGAGGGCGATACAGGTGATGAAAGAGGTCTTCATGGTTGATACGGGCTAGAATTCCAGACACAAAGGTGATATGGATTTCGAAGAAGTGGGTAGATAGTAAGTCAGTATTCTGATGCCGTTTCTGGTTTGGATAAGGTCCGGCATAGACTGGCTTCCTGGGTCTTTTTATATTTTTCCCCAAGTCACTGTGCCTATGTATCGGCCAGCAGGGTGTATTGTAACCCCCCTCCTCTCAACTCTCTTACAAAGGTTCGAGGAAGCCTTGGATTCTGGTGCTTAATGGCCCATAGACTGTTGATTTCACATTATTCTTCGGCCATTTTTGGCCAGGAGCGTCACCTCGACATGGAGGGAGTGTGCGTAAGCCTATCCCACAATTGCAACTCTGGACATCATGTCTACTACACTTCACCCGTGGTGGTCTCGGCAAGCACGTTTCTATTGGATTACCCTGCCCTCGCCATCTAACTGATGATTCTCTCGAGGACTTCCAAGGCTATGCTACCCCACTCAAGCGTTGACGTTGAATCCTTCCGGAGTGTTGATAGACTTGAAAAGCCGGCTTGAGCCGAGAACACTGAATCCTTCGCGCTTCGTATTCTTACGGATCACAAAACCGGATCTTACTGATTGGCTATTGACGGTTCCCCGCGAATGTGGTTGCGGGCGCGATTAAACCAACTTCAAAACTTGCAAGTACGATTTTGGCAGGTGACAATGGAGTCGCCGTTACTTTGCCGCCGTTACTTTGCCTCGAGGCGATGCAGGATCCTCATGAAGATTCTACGGCCCGCATTCTGACCTATAGAGGCGTGCATGGCATACTACTTCAGGAAGGTAACATTTCGGGACCTTCGGATGGCATCACTCGATAAACTCAAGCAAATATTGCGAAGAAATGATATGCAAGTCCTCCTCGCGATAAAAAAACACTCCGCGAAACGGGTGTGCGGCATATTCTCCTCCCATTCTCACATTTAGCCCCCTTCAGCACAGCCCGAAATTCCCCAGTCGTCTCCTAAATCATTTAGACATTTCCTTATACTCCAGCAAGCTAGTTGTTATCATGCCGAACACCGGTCTGAGTGAGCCTCTAATCGAGAAAGATGAAGCCGAAGCTAAACAGAAGAGACCTACTAGAAATCTGGTTAAGATACTCTCGATACTCCAGTTCATATCCATCTGCGTTCTCCCCGTCCTATACACCCTCGGCTACAAACATGGCTCGCGGCAGCTGCCCAAGGTGCCAACCCACGGTACGGATCTCGCCTTAGCCAGTCACGAGCGCGGATAGACTGCTGACCAACCGAAGCTGTCAGCAAAGATGGTTTTCAGCTGCAGCTTCAGCACTTGGATGACGCTTTCGAAGTGAAGAGCTTAGAGAACATGAAGTTCAAGGGGCTACCGAGGCCGGAGCTCAACGACGCGTGGAATGGCTTATTGGAACGTAAGGTAATCTATCTATCCCGGGTAAAGGAGCTTCTTAAGAACTAATACTATCCTCCCTCAAGACATGAATATACGTGTTCACCCGGATGAGGCACGGCAATCATCCAACTTCAGTTCTATACAGCTGAATGATGGCACGGGCGATTTCCAGGGAATGCCTGCAGTCTTCCATGGGCTGCACTGCTTGGTAAGACGGGGTCCTACATATTCCACTCTGAACAGCATGCTAAAGCTCTGGCCCGGGCTAGAAAACAATACGCGAATACGTCTTCCCCGAGGCATATCCCGACACCTGGGAGCAGTTCAAGCCGCCATTTCCCGGAGGCATCAGCCGCCACATGGATCACTGCATCGAGAAGTACGTTTCCCTCGGCGCAAGTAATGCCCCGACTATCCCTTTTCTACCCCGGAGATCAGACTAACAAAAGTATTTACTTAGCTTGCGCCAAGCCATCATGTGCCAGGGAGACTTGGCACTATATACATACGAGTGGCTACCAGAACAGGACGAGCCGAATATAATCGCCGGGATGCAGCATGTGTGCGTCGACTTTAACAAGGTGATGGACTGGGCCAGGAAGCGCAGTTTTTCGATCTATGATGGCCTGCTACAAAACCCATACCGAGGTGAGATTTTTCCAACTGCGTAGGATGAGGTAAACAGACTGACAAATGCATGGTAGACGCGCCTTGGGATCCTCACACGTTGAAGCATGGTCACTAACTAAACGCTGGGCAACGCCAAGGTGGGGTAATAGAGAGGAGAAAAACAGTCTTGGTTAGAAATAGCCCCTACTATCCAACGCTCTTGTCGACTCTCTGGAGCTTGTTGGGTTAATACGATAGTGACCGATTTACTGCTTGACCCCTTACCAACATGTGCCCAGAATGCCTTCACGCCTCCAACCCCATAAGCCTTCTCCTCCCTATCCACCTCTACAGCATGCCCGCGGATTCTGAACATTGGTCTAGGTAAGGGACAGACAAAGCAAGGAAAAGGAGAGCTGTCAAGTGTCGCAATCCAGGGGTCGACGAAATGACCTCCAAGCGGGGGCCCACATCGAAACGAAGGGCGGGGGGCACGGAGGTTGTCACCCATATTAATACATGGTCTCTATGAACCAGACCCAATAAACTTCCTATACTTCACTTCTGTCGAGCTCGCAGCCTCGAAAAATACTGCAACACATGACCTTCGCGAAGGGGTTTGCCTTCTGCTGCCCTATCGCGGCTGCGACGGCCACAGAAGAGGTGGTGACTTTCTTTCCATTGCGGTTTTCTATGGGGAGCCGGGGAAAGTCGTCCCGTTTCGGGTTTCCGGCCGCTTTTGATGGTGGCATGGCGGGTGAAGGGGGATTGAGGGCACAGCTTCGCGACTGGGTAACCTTTAGCTTGGACAGAAATGAATTGGGGCACCTTTAGCCAAGAGGTCGGCTTCATAAATTCTTCAAGTACGCTTCCCAACTGAGTCCAGCCGTGTTGATTTCCCGGACGCCAGAGGCCTTCCCCAGACCCGACTCGCCAAGCACCGTGTCGGTAAAACAACTTTGGTAATGGAGATGTAATATTGGTATCACGCCGTATTACACCCCAGGCTAGGTGGGGGTAGGTTATTCCGTTCGTGGGGTGCAAGCCGGGGTCCCATTCGGAATTCCTGCTGCGGGCATGCAACGGCTGTCATTAACAAGCAGAAGGTTATTTTTTGGGGGGGATTTATGCCCAGTGGTCGCCTTGAATCACTGCTCCTGTCCTATTGACTTACCAATCCCATAGTCATCCATTTAAAATGCGAACGGACTTGTCACAGGGTAGCAGAAGAGTTTATCACTGGGAGATGCCACTAAAGGAGTAGAGTCTCGCGCACGAATCGGGGACCGCCAATGTCATGCAAGCTGACATCGCGTTCCAAAGCCCAACGTCCACCGTTACTCTCGCCTGATTTTGCAGGTAGTCCTCCTATTATCTTACAACGTCGGTGCTAAAAGAAGCTGCGGGTCACAGCTAGCTGATTGGTTGGTTCCACAACGGGCAGGTGCTTCGGGTGGGTTTGGCTTCAATGACCTGGACTGAAAACCGGAGACGTAGGCCCGTATCCTTTGTCTAGGTCGGTAAAACCCATGATATAATAGTGACTGTGAGGGAGCGATGTGACCTCGACGTTAATGGTTGGGCCATGTGATTCATACTTCACCTCACGGGGCCACTTGCCCCAATGCCGGATGCAGGAAGTCGTCTCCCTTGGCGGGGTGTATTCTCCGGGTGCGACGCCAATCATGGACGGATACGGTATAACGCCCGGTCAACAATGCAAATCCACCGGCGCTAGGAAGAATCGAGTACTGATCGATGGAGAATCGAGGCCCTTCGCTTGCCCATCTCCCCTGCCGAGGTCTGCCATCTTTTTAGTGTACCGGCTGTCAACGAAGGGGAGAAATAAGGATGTGCTGCCAAGCCGTCAATGGTGGAGTGCCAATGTCGCGCGCCCCGCTCCCCGTGGGGCATCACACTCTCTCGCACCCACGGATGGCATGGCACAGACTCCACCGTTAAACTTGGCAAGAGAGCGAAAGAGTGGTTGGCAAGATATTCTTCATTTGAGGAGCTATGCCATGGCTGCTTTGGTGGGCACATGACGTATTCTCTTGGTGCAATGGGACACCCCCGCACCGGGCCAAACCGAGGTTCATCACCTAGGGCTGCGGGAGCTAAATGTTGTTTACATGTGGCTTAATGGTTTCGATACCAGCTGTCGGGATTCTATCTCTAATGGCGCCCCTAATTATAATAGGTGACCTCCCAGGCGTAGCTTCACGTATCCCACTAGCCCTGTAACCTGCGATGCCCTGAGCCAGAACCTCTTATCCACTTTCTCGCTGACCGACTGCTGATCTCGACAAGCATAAATCCTTCCGGCGGTCATTCACACCGACTCCTACGGAACTGGGGCGAGCTCACGTACCAAAATGGGCAATTCCGGCTCGCAGGTCAGCAACTATGTTGCCGCGCCGTACTATCCGGCCCCGTATGGCGGTTGGGTCAGCAGCTGGGAGCAGAGTTATGCTCAAGCGAAGGCTCTGGTGGACCAGATGACGCTGGCGGAGAAGACGAACATCACCTCCGGGACAGGCATCTTCATGGGTATGCATAGTCGGGCCATTACTCCGCTTATATGTCTCTCTCTCGCAACTAACGATGTACAGGGTATGCAATGCGGACTTCTCATGTTCTGATCGCGAGAATGATGGCCTACTAACCAACTCCTCCGCAGTCGTTGTATTGGTAACTCAGGGAGTGCTGAGCGTGTCGGATTCCCCCAGCTCTGCCTGAATGACGCGCCCAGTGGTGTCCGCCAGGCCGACCTGGTAACGGCCTTCCCACCCGGAATCACCACCGGCTCAACCTGGGACAAAAACCTCATGTACCAGAGGGGTGTGGCCATAGGGGAAGAGTTCCGGGGGAAGGGCATCAACGTCTACCTCGGGCCATCGGTGGGCCCGCTCGGGAGGAAGCCAAAGGGCGGCCGGAATTGGGAAGGCTTTGGGTCGGATCCCGTTCTTCAGGCTGTTGCGGGGGCGCAGACCATTAAGGGTGTGCAGGAGCAGGGTGTCATTGCCACGATCAAGCACATTATTGGCAACGAGCAGGAGATGTATAGGATGTACAATCCGTTTCAGACTGCATACAGCTCCAATATAGGTAAGGATGCCTATGTAGCCCGCGTGCGAGGGATATGGGAGGAGGGAAAGGGGCTAGTCTAACAATCACCAGATGACCGGACCCTGCACGAACTCTACTTGTGGCCCTTTGCTGAGGGTGTGCGTGCGGGCGTTGGCTCGGTCATGACGGCATACAATGGGGTATCACCATCTCCTAAGCCCCCGAAAACCCACTCACCAGCTAACAAACCACCTATAGGTAAACGGAACCGCCGCCGTCCATAACAGCATGTTAATAAACGGCATCCTAAAAGACGAGCTCGGGTTCCAGGGCTTCGTAATGTCTGACTGGATCTCCCACATGTCCGGAGTCGACTCCGCCATCGCCGGCCTTGACATGAACATGCCCGGAGACACCATGGTCCCCCTCTTCGGCTACAGCTACTGGATGTACGAGCTCAGCCGCTCCGTCCTCAACGGCTCCGTCCCCGTCACGCGCCTCAACGACATGGCGACTCGTATCGTCGCCACTTGGTACCACCTCGGCCAGGACAAGGACTACCCGGAACCAAACTTCTCCACCGCCACGAGGGATAGGGAGGGGTTATTGTATCCTGCGGCGTTTCCGTTCTCGCCGACTGGAGTGGTGAATGAGTTTGTGAATGTGCAGGGGGAGCATTACCGCATCGCGAGGCAGGTGGCGCAGGATGGGATTACATTATTGAAGAATGAGGGGCAGCTGCTTCCTCTAAGTGGGTCGCGGGTGCTTTCGGTGTTTGGGACCGATGCACAAGAGAATCCGGATGGGGCTAACGCATGTACGGATCGGAACTGTAATAAAGGGACTCTGGGCCAGGGATGGGGATCGGGGACAGTTGAATATCCCTACCTGGACTCGCCGATCGAGGGGATTAGGAAACGGACGGATAATGTCACGCTGTACGCGACGGACAAGTTTCCGAAGGTCCCAACGCCCAGCGAGGACGATGTCGCTATTGTGTTCATCAGCTCCGACTCTGGAGAGAACCAATACACCGTCGAAGGGAACCACGGTGACCGGGACGCGTCCGGACTACACGCGTGGCACGGCGGCGACGAGCTGGTGAAGAAGGCCGCGGAGACGTACGATAACGTTATCGTCGTTGTTCACACGGTCGGCCCGATCGTCATGGAGGATTGGATTGATCTCCCTAGCGTCAAGTCTGTTCTGTTCGCACATCTGCCTGGGCAGGAGGCCGGGGAGTCGCTCGCCAACGTCTTGTTCGGACATGTCTCGCCTAGCGGCCACCTGCCATACAGTATCCCAAAGCAGGAATCGGATTTCCCCGTCAGCGTTACGGATCTGATCAATAGCAACTCCCAGCAGGATGATTTCGTCGAGGGGCTGTAAGTTCGAGAGAGTAAGCACCATTAAATATTGCCCCAGCTAATCACTGCCACAGATACATCGACTACCGGTATCTCAACAAGGCGGGCATTAAGCCCCGGTATGCGTTTGGCTACGGTCTAAGCTACACTAACTTCTCCATCGCCAATGCTACCATCACGCCGGTCACCGAGCTGAGCCGTCTGCCTCCCACACGACCTAAGAAGGGCCCCACGCTCGACTACTCCGGCCCCATCCCAGACGCCGCAGAAGCTCTCGCGCCCAAGGGATTCAACAAGATCTTCCGGTATATCTACTCATGGCTCCAGCCCAACGAGGCTGAGGAAGCCGTCAAGCGCGCCAAGGGTCACACCTACCCCTATCCTGAGGGCTATAGCACCGTGCAGAAGCCAGGCCCCCGATCTGGCGGCGGAGAAGGCGGTAACCCTGCGCTCTGGGACGTGGCGTACACTCTCTCCGTAACGGTCCGAAACTCAGGATCCACGTACCCGGGCAAGGCAGTCGTGCAAGCGTATGTGCAGTTCCCTGAGGGACGCTATGATACACCGATTATCCAGCTGCGCGACTTTGAGAAGACGAAGGAGCTGGGACCCGGGGAGGAGGAGAAGGTTGAGTTGAAGCTGACAAGGAAGGACCTGAGTGTCTGGGACGTGGAGGTGCAGGATTGGGTTGTGCCGGAAGGGGGGTTCAAGATTTGGGTTGGAGAGGCGAGTGATGATTTGCATCTTGTGTGCTATTCAGATGAGTTGAGTTGCCAGGGGGATGTGGACAGCCCTGTGTAAAGCTTGGGCTTCTTGGTTTGGTTCGTGGGTGGCGAATATATGAATACTTCTATGTCATAAACGTAATATCTCCCTAACAAAACTCTTCTTTCTTTGTGGCTTGTCGATAACAGTCCCTCTCGAATCAGGACTGTGCCGGATCTCGAGTAAGACAACCTAGCACTTGCAAAAAGCTTGGCTCCTCTCCCATGGCTGAAGACGCTCCAGGCTATATTGGTGTATTGCCTCGCACCATTCGAACGAAGTATACGATGCTGAATATTACACATATTCCCCTTTTCTCCAAAAGCCTCGGCTGAACCTATGAAGTGCCGCGATCTAAATTATCTGGTGGACATTGCAAATACCCCGACGCTATTCCGTTTTAGAAGTCCAGCTAATGTTTCTCAGAATGAGCACGCGTAGGGAAGGCGAGACCGCCCCCAAAATTCTCCACACAGATCATTCCCCCACTTAGGAATACCCCAGTTGCCCCAAAGCAAGATCTCAACGTCCTCAGCTCGATAAAATTATTTCAAGTCAAGTTACGGATCGTACAATACTAGCAAAGGGAGGCCCCCAAATTCGGGCGCTAGACTGGGCTGGGCCGCTGAGAACTTGAAATAACCGTTGTTACTTAATAACATATACCAACATAAGACAGGGATTAGATTTTCGGGCATCGGGGTAATAACCTCTCGAAGAGCTAAGCGAAACAATTGGACCGCTTCTTGACCAAACCCCACACCCCAATATTTCCCATGCTACCCCGCAGCCCTCCGCATTTGTGGGGAAACGGACCTCGTGGCTCGGGGAAAAGCAGGAGAAAGAAGCGAGGACACGAGGGCAGGTGGATTTTCTCCGCACTTGCCCAGCCTTGACCCTCAATCTCCGAAACCCACGGGCAGCGGACGATCTTTCGGGGAGCAATTCAAGAAACTCGAAGCCCCTTCTCAACCGCCCACCCCCTGAACGGTAGGCGAACCTGTTTCCAGAAGAACCTTAGACCCCACAATTTCATCCACATGGACTCGCCCCCGGCAACTGGTGCTGAGTCGGCCCACTCGGAGGGCGACATCCCGTCTTGTCAGGGGTGTCGGCGCCGAAAGCTCCGATGCTCGCGGGAGAAGCCGACTTGTGCTCACTGCCTGAGACTGGGTAAGCGTGTCCTTGTGTACTCGTCTGCGCTGAATCGTCCTTCGTCGGTGCTAATACGGTTAGAGTCGCCTTGTGTGTATGACGCAAAGAAGAGCAAGCCGGGTGTGAAGGCTGGAGCGATAGAGTCGCTGAACCGGAGGGTTGGTATGTAGATCGAGCCGCCCTGTTTTGCCCACGACACGACATGGCATGACTCTTGTTGCCACTTGCTATTCTTGTCTAACTCCACACAGAGGCTCTGGAGAATGTCGCACTAGAGAATTCGCGGCAGGGCAGCAGCCGGGATCAACCACCAGCAGCGCCGACAGACACACAGCAAATCATCGGAGCCTTTTCCAGTCTGATCCAGGAACTACGAGGTCTTGTCTCCAGCGCCAGGGCCCCGCCATCACAGCAGGGTAGCTCAGTATCGCCGAGGAATCTTGGCCCGGTAGCTGCGACACCCGCGCCCTATACCTCGCCGCCCGAGAACGGATATACATTCCGAGACCCCACTCATGTGCAGAGCCATCCACGGAAGAAGAGGAGGGTTGACAGCTGTGGGAATCCGAACATCGAGCTTACCGGTCAACTTGAGGAGCTAGCGAATGACTCAACCAACCTGCCCCCTCCAGCATTCCTTGAGGAGATTATCGATGCGTACTTTAATATCATCCAACCGTGGATACCAATACTGCATGAGACATACTTCCGGCGCCGCATAGACAATGACGAGGAGCGGCCTGAGCTGGTGGTTCTGCTGCACGCTATCGTGGTTGCAGCCGCCCGATTCGTGGATTCTCCTGGCCGGGGGATAACCGGCCAGGAGGTGGAACTTTGGACGTCGAGGTCGAGGAGGATTGTCAAGACGTCCGCCATGGAGGCATTATCGGTCGAGAACTTACAGGCATTGATTATAATAGCGTTCAATGATGTGAGTTTAGAGATACCTCGGGTCAATCATTCCCTGGATACTGACCGTTGGCTAGATGGGTAACGGCGACATGTCAAAGGCGTGGCCGGTGATCGGCTCCCTCACGCGTACCGTCGAGTATTTACAGCTCAGTGTAGAAACCGATGATCGACAGGAGAAGCCACTGTTGAGACCACTGTTGTCCATACCGCCGGCACATAATTGGACGCAAGAGGAGGAGAGGAGACGGGTATTTTGGACAATCTTCGCCCTTGATAGGTGTGTCATGGACGCCAGGGTCACGTTAGGGAGGAATACTAACAATAATGTGATACAGGCTTTGCTCCGTGATGACAGGGTATTTTCAGCCTTCCCAGAACGGTTTCCCGAGGTCTTGAGTGCTAACGGACTACAGCTGGAATACGAGCTTAACGTCCGACGACGTCCGCAGAAGACTCCCCGCAGACGGAGGGCTTTGGCATAAGGAAGACCCTGTGACCACACCATACTTCGGGATCTGGGACCGCTCGGCGGCGAAAATCGGCAACTCTATCGCCTTCCTTCCGGCGCACTACCCGTCCCCCGACCAGATCACCGACGCGCCGCCCGAGACGCCGACGACTGCGATGAGCGCCCCAAGCGGCATCTCCACGGTAGATATGTCGACGGTGGGGGCCTTCGCCTACTGCATCGAGGCCACGGAGTCCCTGAGCCGAGTAACGACGTATTTTCTGCAGCAGAGGATAAACTTCCAGGACCGTCAGGAGGTTGGGAATTGGCTCACCAGATTCAAGGAGTTGGATTTGCGCCTTGTTCAGTAGGGGGTTTCCCACTCCCTCTGACGCTCGAGATTCGGGTGTATGCTGACGGAAATAACTAGTTGGAAGATGTTCCTGCCTCGAAAATGGAAAGACTCCAACATCTCCCGGCGGGAAACCCTCACCATCATGGACCCGAACCTGACCCTGGCGCATGTTACCCACAACACGTCAATGATTCTCCTTCACCAGCAGATCGCGTATCCGCCGCCCCAGTGGACCGGGATCGTCAGGATGCCCAGCGCTCACAGCGCGGACACGTGCTTGGTGGCTGCCTCGGAGACTGCGACGATTGCGGAGAAGTATCTCAGGTACACGCCGGAGCGTGGGCCCAACAGTAGCCAGTTTGCCTTCTGCGTCTTTATTAGTGCCCGTGCTCTCCTCGGTAAGTTGGCGTCAGCTCCCGTGTGACCGTGTGATATTGCTATTATTGTATTAGCTAATAGAAGACCAAAAGTACACCGGAAATATTGCAACACGGATTTGGCTCCTGAGTTCTGGCTGCTCGTCGACTGTCTTGATGAGATGGCCAGGCGGTGGGTTGGGTTGACGTCCACGGTGGAAGACAGACCTTCTCTGGCGGCGAAGTATAGCTCAATATTGAGGGAGCTTCATAACCGCTGCGAGACGGACCCGGACTTCTCTCTGGATGTTCTAGGGTATTCCACGGACGGCTTCTCCAATCAGACCGCGGACTCACTGGCGAAGGGGCGTGGCGCCATTCAGGATTACAGACAAGCCGATACCATCGTGGCTCAAACATCATTCGATACGGCTACTGCGTCAAACGCACATCGTTTCGATTCCACCGCGGCTAACGGCGCTCGAACGTTTGTACCTGTTGGTGGGGGAGGTCCCACGTTCCAGACATCCCCGACCAGCCAAGTTCCAGAGCACCACTCGAACGATGAACTGACAGCTATATCAACGGCTCTAATGGACCAGGACTACGCTCAGATGGACAGGGTCATAAGTTTTGATGATATGTTGTTTACCGTTCAAACTGGAAACGAGGACACCGCAGCTATGGCAGGGGGGAATTGGACCTTTGGATAGATAGTGTGGCCTTGAAGTGTTGGAGATGTTTGCCAGGTATGGAGAATGAGAAGAGAACATGACAAGGTCTGTCGTTCCATTTTAATATGCGATGGTCATTCGGCTCAGTTTGGCTCTGTACGTAGTTAGTTCGCAGGGGAGAATGGTGTCGAAATGAGATCAGGAGTATCAGTAGGAATTGAGAATCGAAATTAATTTTTGCTGGGATTAGGAATGAAGCTGATATTGGCAAGCTCAATAAATTATATAAAAACCATTCCACCCATGTCCGAACAAAGCAGGTGGTCACCATTTCTCCTTATAGACTATATACTGAGTAACCTAAGCCCTGTCAACCTGCTCCACAGCAGCTTTAGCAGCCAGATTCTTGCCGTCGCTAACAGCATCGTCGCCGTGCACGTCCAGGCCCATCTGCTTCATGGCGTTCGTGCCCACCGCAGCATCCTCCCCGTCAAAGATCCTGGCCACATCCTCGAGAGACCTGCCCTTAGTTTCCGGGAAGAAGAAGTAGATGAGGGTGAAGTGGACGCCAATCGCGACACACCAAACGATGTAGTACTTCCAAGCAATCGCCTCCATCGCGACGGGGTTGGCGAAGGAGTTGTAGAGACCGGCCAGGTTTCCGGTGAGCTGGTACAACATAGAGGCCTTGGCGCGGAGCGAGTAGGGGGTGATCTCCATGATGTAGGTGGCGCCGATGGGCGAGATGGCGTGGTACCAGAACTGGAAGATGAAGATCATGGCAAGCACGGCGGCAGCGTAGCCGGTGTGCTTGAAGCCCGTCTCCTGGTTGATCGCCGAGCAGACAGTCCAGATGATGTACGACACTCCCATACCAGCCATACCGACAAGGAAGAGCGTGCGCCGACCCCACTTGTCCACGAGCGAGGCGAAGACGCAGGCCGAGAGGAAGCCCCAGATCTGTAGGCAGCCGTTGATAATGAGCTGGGTCTTCGGGTCGGTGACGTTGATGGAGTTGAGGACCTTGGCGAGGAAGTACGAGGCGAGGGCGTTGCCCGACCACTGCAACATGGCGGGGATGTATAGGGCGAGGAAGAGGCGGTGCCAGTTGCCCTTGGAGGAGACGTACTCGCCCCAGCGGGACGCGTTCTGGACCTTCTCAATCTCGAGGGTGGCGGTGATTTCGGCCATCTCGAACCGGGCTAGCCGGGAGTTAGGATCTCCGTAGCCGTGCCACTTGACCAAGATGTCCTTTGCCTCCTGATAGCGGCCCTGGTAGACGAGCCACCTGGGAGACTCGGGGGCGAACATGACCAGGGCGGCCTGCGCGATGGAGAAGGTGCACTGCAACAAGCTGGGGAGGCGCCAGGCCCAGGCGTTCTCCATCTTGAAGGTGCCGAATGTCACCCAGGCGGCGATGAGGGCGCCGAGCGGCCACGAGACCATGAGGAATGAGACGATCTTTCCGCGGTGGGTCGGATACGCAACCTCGGACAATAGAGGGGGCGACGCGGTCGACACGATTCCCAGGCCGAAGCCGATTATGAAGCGGGACGCGACGAACATGCCGTAGTTCTTCGCGGCGGTCTGGACAATGGACCCGACGATGATGAGGACGGAGCCGATGAAGATGGGCTTGCGGCGGCCGAGCCAGTCGCACAGCTGGGAGGAGATGAGGATGGAGATGAGCACGCCGCCGTTGGGGCCGAAGGTCATTGCGCCGAGGCGCGTGCCCATGGGCTTGCCGAAGAACTCTTGCCACTGGGGGAGCGACTGCATGCCGTTGAGCATGCTGGCGTCGAATCCCGTGGCGGTCTGGGTCAGGAGACCGCAGAGGAGGAGGAGGTTGAGCTTCCAGAGGGTCCCATCTCTGTACCAGGGCGCGCGATTGGTTGGGATGACGTCCGCGAGGCAGAGGCCCTGGAAGTCGTCGTCGCCGCTGCTGGGCAGCTGGCTTTCTTCGGGGTTGGACTTGGAGGCCATGGCGTTTGTGTGCTTGTCTTCCCAGGTGTCCGTCCCGACTGGAGATTGGGTTGGGGGATTGGTGATTGATTAGAGTTGGTGTTGACGCGGGTATACTCTTCTTTATATCCACAATGTGGATGCGAGGGGTGCGCTGAGGAGAGAAGGGGGGGTGAAGGGGGGTGGTATTAGGAGGGAACTTGCACGTCGGTCACCGGCAGATTCCAGGGTTCGATGCGGGGGACGCTTTCCCTGTGGGGAGGCATGTGATGGGCGTCTGAAAAACAAGAAAACCGGGGGATAATATGGATGGTGGGGATTTCACCAGTCTCTGGAAGCTAATGGTCTAGAAGACCCCTATTCTCCACTTTACTACATATTCTTAGCTCTAATCTGGAGAAAGATGGAGATAGAGGGATGGGGAATGAGCCCACCTTGCCGGACGATTCTGCGGCCGGCCAACGCCCGACACCCCGATTCTCGCACTAGCGTCGGAATGGAAGGATCATCTCCTTCCGCGGTCCTACTATGCTGCCGTGCCGCTCCAATCTACTCCGGATGGCAAGTCCCGCTGCCGATCCTTCTGCCACCCGAATCCACTCGCTTTTTGACATCCAGTAATTACGACAGGGTAGCCAACGGCCGATACTACCTCGCTCTCACATCTGATCACCACCTCTTTCCCTGCCCGTCAACGAACGCTTGCAATCAGTCGCGCTCCAGTGTGAATTTCTTTGTCGCATTCCTCTCGCTTTTTTTTTGGGTCTGTGTCGACAACTTGTTCTGATTTTATTAATCTTACAACCACTGTTTTGCCCTCCAGTCCACGCGATGCCGCCGTTGCCAGGTTTCTCAGACAACCCGCTGCGGAGTCGCTCGGACGTTGTGCGGGCCACGCTGGCATTGCTCCGGCCCCTGCTGCAGCATTTCTCCCCTGGAAAGGGCAGGATTCGTTTGCCGAGTTCAACGGGCGCCCATTTCGATGAGGTTGCCGCCCAGCTAGAGGGCTTCGCGAGGCCCCTATGGGCGGTCGGCGGCCTACTTATGGGGTTAGGCTCCGACACGGACCCGGAGCTCGCTTCTGATATCACGGAGGTTGTCAAGCCATGGTTAGATGGGATCGCGACAGGCACAGATCCAGAGCACCCTGACTACTGGGGGACTATGGATGATATCAACCAGCGGATGGTCGAGGCTGAGATCGTCGCATTTGCTCTGCTATCTGCGCCCGAGCACATACTGGAGACCTATGACGAGAGGACAAAAGCGAATATTGGGAACTGGCTCAAGAGCCTACACAACCTGCCGATGCCTAAGAACAACTGGCGGTGGTTCAGGGTGTTCGCCAACCTGGCGCGCGTCAAGGCTCTGGGGGAGCCTCTTGATGACGTCCGTGACGAGATTGCGTCGGATCTTGACCTCCTTGATGGGTTCTATCGATTCGACGGATGGTCTGCGGACGGGCCGTGGCTCACTAATGAGCAACAGGAGGCCGAGGTGGCGCAATATGAGGTTACGGGGAGACGAGACGCGGTTGGCGTCGGGCGCCAGGCAGACTATTACTCCGGGAGCTTCGCCATCCAGTTCAGCCAGCTCCTGTATGTTCGCTTTGCGGCTGATGTTGACCCCGAGAGGGCGGAGAAGTATCGTCAGCGGGCAAAAGATTTCGGGGCGGGTTTCTGGAGGTACTTTGATGCATCAGGTATGGGTACCCTCTTTCCACACACACACATAGCTAGAAGTATGCCGTTATTGACAATTGAAGGCGCTGCGATTCCCTTTGGCCGCTCTCTTACCTACCGGTTCGCATGCGGTGGATACTTCGCCGCGCTGGCGCTAGCTGGCATCCCTGACATGCCTGCTCCGCTGGAGTCTCCAGGCGCGATAAAGGGGTTCCTCCTGCGACACCTTCGCTGGTGGGCTACGCACTCGGACGACGTGTTCTACCCCGACGGCACCATGAATATTGGCTATCTTTACCCGTAAGATGGATGACCTCCCTCGGGTATATCCCCCACTCACACAGCGTCTGATAACGTTTGCCAGGAATATGTTTATGTGCGAAGATTACAACTCCCCGCAGTCCCCATACTGGTGTCTCAAGACCCTCGTAGTGGTCGCTCTCTCGAGTGATGACGCCTTCTGGGCGTCGGATGAGGCGCCCTACCCCGACTTCTCCCCGGCCAGTGCCCTGGTTCCTGCGCCGGAGCAGATATTATGCAACCACCCCCGCGGCAACCACCACTTCTTCCTATCGCCGGGTCAGTTCGTCGGGTGGCCGATGAAAGCCAACCAGGCAAAGTACTGCAAGTTCGCTTATTCCTCCAGCTTCGCCTTCTCGGTGCCGACGGGGCCGTTGATCCAGCAGATTGCCCCCGATAACACACTGGCGCTAAGCCGAGATGGGAGGGAGACTTGGGCCGTCAAGTGGAAGTGCGAGGAGGTCCGCTTCTCGAAGATCGACGTGCTGGGCGGTTCAAGCCTGGAGACGGTCACCGGCGCAACCGCCACTTGGTATCCCTGGGGCGACCGAGCGGTGTCGGTTCAGACCACACTCATACCCCCAACTGACCAGAAGCCGGACTGGCACACCCGCGTCCACCGCATCCGCGTCCACACGCCGCAGCGGACGCTCCATACCGTCGAGGGTGGCTTTGCGGTGATGGGTCGCCGTCTGTCTGACAGCCGAGACCTCTCAGTTTTGGAAGAACTGCCGGACGATGCGACGCTAGGCTGGGAGGGGATTCTGGAGGACCAGGCCCAGAGGTCCGTCCTCGTCTCATCAGCGGCTGGAGCGTGCGGGGTTGTTTCGGAGACGATTGGCAGGCAGTCCACCGTGTCGAGTCTGGTGGCTGCCATGAAGCCCGACTCGAACACAAATCTTGCCACCCAGAGGACGTTGATTCCAGCGGTGGAGAATGCGGCTGTTGGTGATATTGAAACGGGGACGGTGTTCTTCCTGATCGGGAACTTCTTTGCTATTTCGGCGACTGCGAATGGTGGGTGGCGGGACGATGGGGCGTCTTTGAAGGAGAGATGGCTCAATCGCCCAGTAGTTAGTCTCAGCGATCTGGATACAGACACTCCTCGTATTGTTATAAAGTAGGCAAGGTTTAGGTCCGTAGTATTATAGTCTTTTATAATCAAGCGACCAATTAGATATAGCGCGCTCTCTTATTACAGTCCTTTATTTGAGCATGGCCTGCCAGCTAAGATGGACAGCCTTGTAGCTCATTTCTCATAGAACTTACAACGTGTGAGTGCTTGGATCGTAGTGTACACTCAGACCCGCCTCCCCAGTACCCACATTTTTCAACCCAAGCTTCATATGCTGAACGCTAACCACCCTACGGTCTGAAGTGAGGCAAAAAATTGATCTTGGCAGGGATCGAACCTGCAATCTTTTGATGTACTACTGCTGAGATACAGCATCGTAGTCAAACGCCTTGCCATTGGGCCACAAGACCATTGGGTGATGATACCAGGTCGAACGTGGAATCTGATTAGGTAGGGTCTCGGATAAAATTTCTCTTTCAAACCGAAACCCATGTTACGACTGCTAAAGCTAGCTATGATAAATCTCGTGGTGGTCAGGCTCCCAAAAACAACATCTTCGGAACGTTGGTCGATGAACAACATGAGCCTAGTATGGTGTCGGCAGAAATGACCAAGATTCTCGATGCACATAAGACCCACTCACGGGCATCGGGCCAAGTGCATCATGGCCTCCGCGCGTTTCCCCGCATGTGAGTGCCAAGCTCTCCAACAATATGCCAAGATGGGGACGACAGGGGACGGGTGGATAGAAGGAAGGCTTTTATGGTCTCGTGCGCCATGGCCAGCCAAGTCAATAATGTTGAGTACATACCGAGTGAAGAACATGCGTGATGACAGGCTCTCCTCCGCCTTCTACATGTCGCTATTAATAGAGAAATATTTCTTCACAATAGCTAGAAATATTTTGTTTAGACAGCATAATATTCACAGATGTGAAAAAGGGGGAGTTGGGTCACAGTGGAAAGAGAACCGTCCTCTAAGGAAAGGTGCTTTGTATGGGCGATGATAGAAGGTTGCATCACGAAATGGTCCAAGCAATAATAGGCTCCTGAAGAAAACAATTGACTAACACAAACGAATTGATTAAACAAAATTAATCCTAATGCTAAATACACACTTCTATCCTGACCCTTCTATTCCTTAGTTCAGCCCCATCTTGAGCAACCTATTACCAAACTCAATCAAGTAGTAGTCCCCGTACACCAGTCCGTGGTCCCAGTAGCGCTTGTGGTCCTTGGCGTTATAGTTCGCCGTCGCGTTCTTCAAGATGGCATCGAACCGCTTGCCCTCCTCCACCTCCTCCGTCAAAACCTCGCCGTCCTTGATAAACGTCCGGGTCTTCTCGAGGGAGAGGGAGAAGTCGAGCGTGTCCTTGACGATGGTAACCGCCATATCGAGGAACCTCTTAGCCTCGTCGGCGCGGCCTAGTCCAGCTAGAGCTTGAGACAGGAGGACCATACCGTTTGCGGCGATGATGCCCGCGGACGAATCGCGCAGCGGGTTGGTCTCGTCCAGGATGGGCGCGTCAAAGTCCCACAGGGGGACGTAGCGGCCTACCTTGCGGTTCTCTCCGGCGACTTCCCTCTCTACGGATGACGGGGCCGTCTCTAGGCGCATGATGAAATATTCCGCCATAGCCATCGACGTCTCTGCGAACTCGACGTCCCCCGTCCACACGTATGTCTGCGCATAGCCCATGATGCCCCACGCCTGGCCCCTGGCCCACGTGGAGCTGGCCTCGTATCCCTGCCCTGTCAGACGGTCCTTGATGGCGCCGGTCTTGGGATCGAAGTTGAGGACGTGGAAATGGCTGAACATTTTTTTATCTCCCCAGGGATCCTTCTCGGGGCGCAGGTGGGACTTGATGAGCGTCTTGGCGTGGGCCGTTGCCGCGTCTCGTAGCTCGGTCTCGCCGGTGCAGGCCGCCGCGTAGTACAGGAGATCCAGGTTGCACATGCTGTCGATGATGACGAGGAAGTCGTCGGTAGGACTAGAGATATCCACGCCTCGCTGGTCCAGGACGTCCCATGACCGGATCGCGCCGACGGTCTTGCTGTTGCGGGTGTGTAGTGCCCTGGCCGCCGTGAGTATGGCCTCCAGCGCACGCTCGTCGTTGAGAACCTCCCACCGCACCCGCATAGAGGGCTGGATCATAAACGACATGTCATGCGTGTCGGTGCGGTGAGCCGTGGTGTGGAGGGGCTCTGCCCACGCATCCCCCAACGAGATTAGCTTTTGCCGGAGGAGGTGCTTTTGCTCGCCTGGTACAGCCTGTGGGAACCTCACGAGCCTCTCGAGCAGGGAGTAGATGCTACCCGGGAAGAATCCGCAAGTCCAGAAGTCGGCTTCCCGAAGGATATACTCGCCCGCCCCCGGCCCGGTCTGGAGGACATATTCCGGATAGGCTAGCGGAGGATTCTAGCAAGAAAATTAGCATATAGACACCTTCCATCCGGATTTACGGGGCTGTCATACATTGTTGACGAGACCGTTCACGCCCGTTTTGATAATTTTAGCAGCGATGTTGTCCTCGAAGAGCGCCGACAGCTGATCCCGTATAGGCGCTGGTTTAGAGCTCTCCGTGGTTGAAACCTTTGCGGCAGGCTGCTTCTGGTAAATCTGGACGGGGGCGGCGTCGGAGCCTGACGGCTGATCTGCGTGAGGTGCCATTTTGAAAATCCTTGAGCGAAGAAAGGCGCGCATACTCTGACGAGTTACGCCTACAATGCGGATGTTGTGAAGAAGTTTTGGTAGCCGTTGAAAGCAAAACTGATGACTTTAGCATCTGTTAACAGAATAGGAAGTCGGCTTGTATGATAAATGCTGTGTCGTTTGTCATCATACCGGGGCACTTGGGCTAACCCGCTGAATCTGCGTCTTGCTGGGTGATCGGGATAAAGTCGGCCGGCGAATATTCCACTGCCCGTGCGGATATGCGGGGAAAATATCCGGGCCGGTGACTGGCCCGGCGCGATCGACCCACAATGGGAACGCGGGGCTAAGAGCTAAGGGCTACGCTAGATCTTCGTACCTATGCAAACGACGGGTTATTAGGTTAGGTGAAATCCCGAAGTTGGAAATCCCGGCGCCATCGTCCTGCTTTTGACAAGGACGGCAGGTATATACATGTAATTCCACGAAAAGCTATCAAATGGATGCGCCGTAGCTTCCACACACGCGCTGATGGCAAATGTCATGATCCAATCTCGATACGAGTGTTACTGTCTAGCGCGCGACGACGACATTGAATAGCTCACTCACTCGTATTCCAGATATAGTAGTTTTTGGTGCCTCTAGGTTTAGCCAGGAGGAAGATCGCGAGTCGCCAGTGGGAATATCTTGTTAGAAGGAAGCGCCACCTCCCGATTTAGTACAAGAATTAGTTCTTGCCTGTAGTTTTCGATGAACGGGTGGTCATAATCAGCGGCTTCCCAAGTGACCATCCTCTGCCCGCCTATGACCCCCCTCGCCACCTACAGAAATCTCCGTCGTCACCATGATCTCACCATTTCTAGTCCTCCACGGAGCATCTTTGCCCTTGGACGCGCCGCCAGGACCCTGTATGGTCGTCGACACATTCGCCGGCACCCCGTCTCCTGTCCCGTACTGGCCAATGTCTGTCCGCCTGCGTGGCCCCCTATCGAGATCATCTGAGCCCTGAAGCGATAGCTCCTCGCCACTCACACTCGGCCCCGTCCCCTTGTTCTTGTTGTCCTCAACGATACACTCCTCCGAAGATCCCCACTCGCCCGGTCCGCCGACAGTCTCGATCGTCGGATCGATGTTGCTGTTCTTGTTCCGCTTGGACAGGGGGTGGGATCCGTCGCGGTGGAAGCTTCCTAGACGGTAGCCTTGGCTGCCGCTCAGCGCATTCGTGTTTTCGCTGCGGGAGGCGGCACTGATACTCCTTTCTATGAACCTTTTGAAGAGGGGGTAGACCATGGGCATGTTCGTGAGGACGAAGGAGACGAAGGATTCGCGGACGGACCAGTAGCCTGATTGGGCGGGATCGGAGTCTCCAACCTGTTGATGGGAAGGTCAGTAAGTGTGCCACCCCATTGTTCTAGTCCGTTAGCGGAGGCTCACGGGGGAACTTACTGTTAATATGGAGACCGCGCGGAGGATCCCGAAGGCCATCTCGAGGAGACCACCGCTGAACATGACGAGCAAGGATAGGTTCTTCCCCAACGGCAGGTTCGCCTTGTAAATCATCTGAACATGGATTAGCAAGCTTCTTCCTGTGTTTCGGGCTTTGGGTCGTGCATACCGGTAACGGGATGGCCATCAGGTAGAAGTCTGTTATTGTGTTCATTACCATAACGTAGATAGTCTGGATGAAAGAGACGGCGGGCATGCAGGAGTCTCCAGATGAATCTTAGTAGAATGATCCTGGAGAGAGTAACGTGATGATGATTTCAAACTCACTTGGAGGTTCGGGATAAATCTGCCATTGCTTATCGAACGGAATGCATTTCAGAAATGCAACGAGGAGGCAGGAAACATAGGTAGCTGGCATGATAATCGCTGCCCAGAAAACAATGCGCTGCTTGTCGCGGACGCCATCTCTGGGAAGGGTGTTAGACCACGAGACTCTCTCCCCCACCATGGCAGGGTAACGTAGCACGTAGAACAAATGGAACCCAGATGAAAACTCACGTCAAACGCATGTAGTAAACCACCCAGCATCCCTTTAGCAGCCAGAGTACTGTTGTGTACAGCAGGAGCCCGATGACGTGCGTCTTGGACCCGTTGACTCGCAACTCCCACTCTAGACTGCTCGGGTCCAGAGCCTCTCTCTGTTCTGGCGTCATCCCATTGTTTGCCAGTCCTTTCCAGAAAGCCACCACGTAGTATGCAGCTACCGACTCGGCCGTGTAAACAAGCTAGATTGAGAAAGGTAGTGTAAGTAGAGGTGAACCCAATACGTAGGACCGTATTCGGATATTACTGGAAGGGAGTAGGGGGGTGCCTCACGGTCGCAAGAAGCATGAGAACGTCATCCCACGCAAACCTGTTCTTGAATATGAGATGGGCGACGTACCGCATTGCCAGGACGACATATGCGGCGCCCTGGAGGCCCCATACCTCGCGGATGAAGGCGTTAGCCGCGGCCTGTGGGTCAGAGTCTGGCATGCTGGGCGGACCGCTATGCTTGACGAGATATGGAGGAGAGTGAGCTTGGAGAGGGTCACGGGACAGAGAGAAGAGAAAGAGGGAGCCCTGGGACTACATTTACATTAACCGCAGAGGCTCGGAGCGTTAAGCACGATATGTCACAGATCCCAGGGAATTCCCAGAAGTCAACCATTGGGTGTTGAGAACAGGGAGCAACGAGGGTAACACATTCTATGGCGAAGAATAGGGGCTTCCAGGGTGTTCGCATTGTGGGTAAGTAAGTGAAAGTCTCGAGACGTACGAGTACGAGTGGCTGACCTCGAAACAAAGCTTGTCGACAGGAGAAGTGACCGGGGGCAGGAAGGATGATAAAATGCGGCATATCCGACACATCCCGCTTTCGGCAGTCATTCTGAGGATCGTAACTCTAATAGACTGCCGGCCGCCCGCGGGATAACGGTTTCTAAATTCGGGATTTTGTGTAAGCACCTCCTCCGCGCCAGCAACACACTGGCAAAGCCAATTCCTAGAGACGCGGCTTATGAGACACATCATCCCCGGACTGGAAGTGTGATGTGGACTCGTGGGGGTGAGGGTTGGGGCAGGCCGTCTGTTCAAAAGGAGGATTGATCTCGTCAAGGCGAGGATGGATTCGTCCTGGGTGAGGCTTAATTTCTCCTTCAGTCCGGGATCGATTTATTCTTGTTGCCGATCAGGGGCAATCGCAAGCCACAGGATTCCGGGATACGACTCAACAACGGCCCGGGACAGGGGTAGTTACCGGGTTCGGTACTTTTGTCACCGATGTTGGATTGGTATGTAATAATACCAGTCCTTATGTTCGCCGCTATTGAGAGCAAGGAGCAAGTGGGGGTGGTGTAACCTGGATGAGAGAGATTGACACTGCAAATTACAAACCGGAATGCGAATATTCGTAATTACAAGTGGGAAAGGGATTATACCCGCTGGCGACACGTATGTATATACTAGTTAAATTTAGGTTGGTAATGAGAGCGGGAACCGCGCGGCTGAGACGATCCTCTGCCTAAGGGCTTGACTAAATAGACGTGCGCCTCTTTCGGAAGCACGAGTCCATTACGGAGAGGAGGCAGGTAACTGGTAGCGGGAGCTTGTGAGACCAACCCGCCGGCGGACGAGCGGGTATCTTGGAGAGAGTGAGGATCAGGTCTATACGAAGGTGCCATTGTGTATTTTGCCACAGTTCTTTGGCAAGGCAGGAGTCTGTTCCTTGAAAGTGTCAATCAACGGGGCCAGCCCCGCCATGGTCCAATCTGCAAAGGTAAGGGAGGGGGGGGAGGTCCACGATGAGAAAAACAGGGGCATATCACGCAGGACGACAAGGGACAGGGGCCAAATACGAGAAAGGGACACCTTGTAGCAGGATAGGGCGTAAGAGTAATACGGTGTACGTGATTTAGCCCCTTTGCGTCCTGTGTGGGGAAATTTAGGTTATCTATGGCACCCCATCTCCATAATAAGTATCCGCCTGACGGGTAACCTCATCTCAGGAGTGGAGTGTTTGGTCTTCATGTCAACGGTACGTCGTACTGTGATCCCGGTAACGGAAGCCATTTACTGGCCCCCGAGGGGACCTAGTACTGGCACTAGAAAGCGGCGTTGCATCATGCTGTACAACAAGGCGGAGTATCCGTACAAGAGGTTGAAATGTATATACATCAACTGCGATGAGCTGTGCCATGCAGATACCCTGATTGCCATACAGACTTCCACACCCCAATGGATAGCAGTAAGTGAGGGAAGAATATGTTGACGGGGCGGGATTAATCGCGCATCGTATGTGAGAGAATCGCCTCTATATAGTATAAGTATGCATATATATATGCAAGGAAATACGATTTTGCTCAGCTTACCTAGTGGTACTCTGGAGGACGTGCGATTTCATACGGCTGCTAGATAGTACACGAGTGATGCAAGATAAAACTATATCTGTGCCTCCGTAATACTGTTGATCAGCTACAACAAGAACGGAATGCTTGGCCCTGCGAACAGCCCGAAGCGTATGTTTGCATTTGCACCCTGAGCTTGCCATAGCGTCAGGGGGTTTACACGTTGTAGTAGAGGCGGGGAAAAGATCGTGGCTGGGCGACGATCGCCCCCACTACTGACCATCTTAAAACAAACGATGGCTCCCTGAACCTGGTCTGTTAGACCAGGCTCAGAACTAAGGTTACATAGGAGCTCCACCAGGATTTGACTCCGTACTACAAAGTCACAAGGGCCAAGATGGCGCGACAGGCCTGCTGCCGGTTGGTCGGGATGGCAGCACGCCCGCCCGCCGGCGCAGCAAATGGTACTGTGATTGGCTAGAGGTCGCACTTGTACTTGCTAGTATTGCATGGTAGTACGTTTGTCCTTCTACTTGTGGCGTCGACAACGTTGTTCTTGGTAAAAAGCAATTATGCGAGGGGAAAAGCGGACGGGGGACTCAGGGAAAAGGAGAAAATAAATAACAATCCTGTGTTCGAGTTTCCCATGTCCTCCGCTCCCGACCAAGGTTTCTTCGCCGACTGCCGTGTTGGTTTACAGACATTTTGACTGGTTTTCTTCCGAGTCAAAGGGTTCCCTCAACTAAGACCTTTGCTTCTTCTAGCCCATCCCCTCATTCCCCAATCACCTCTTCACCTATTAACCTATCACAGTTTTCTCTCTGTCAAGCTACTATAGCTCTTTCCATTCACG